>CAWUBA010000090.1:0-61944 GCA_963920205.1 Stenodema calcarata | reverse complement strand
AACCCAGAGCCCAAATTTTGTAATTTTAGCTCAACGTTAACTGGGCAAAGTGGCACGGACGGCGGACGGCGTACGGCGTACGGCGGACGGCGTACGGGTGACGGACGGATTTTTTTTTTATTCGATTTTCTGAATCTACGTATCTTGAAACGTAAACCAACAAATTTTGAGGGGGGGTTAAAAAATTTTTTTCTTTGGGCGATTCCAATGGTTCATTATCGAAGATAATAAACCAAAAAAAAATCCGTCTGTCCACAGTACGCAGTCCGCGGTACTTTGCCCAGTTAGCTTTGAGCTAAAATTTCGAAATTTATTTTATGGGTTCCGACCAACCCCACAATGATCCTCGAAACTTTTCATAACCCTAGGTCAAGGGGAAGGGGTTCAAAACGAATTTTGAAATTTTGAAAATTCCAAAACTCGAAAAATTCATATAGAACGGTATGTTTTGGTTTATTATCTTCGATAATGAACCATTGGAATCGCCCAAAGAAAAAATTTTTTTAACCCCCCCTCAAAATTTGTTGGTTTACGTTTCAAGATACGTAGATTCAGAAAATCGAATAAAAAAACAACGGTTCATTATCTTCTTTGTACAGATCACCCTTCTGTCTAGATCACTAGGTCTGAATGTCTATATCCTAAATGTTAGATTAATTATTATTATCAATTATCACTAATTATTAACAATTTTATCAAGTACCTAGTGAAAATTGTTATAATTTATTGTTAGGTAAATCGTATTTATTATTAATGATAATTATTATTAATTATGATCAATTAATACGATATAATTCTGGGGTTTTTAATACTACGTCGGTAATAATTTTTCTATAAAAGAAGTACCTACCAACAAACATTCGAAATTACCTTCATTTCAGTAGCACGAAACGCACCTCAGAACAACAAACTCGACATCACTTAAGCCATATGATGTTCCAAAGAGCTTGTTAGTATGAAAATGGACCTGTATTTCAACAGTTTGAGTCACGATCGTGGTGTGAGGCACAATCTTTGAGCCGTCATTGTGAACGAACGGCTGGTCCTACAAAGCTGCGGATGGTCTTAAAAAATTCTACGGAACAAACTCTATCTAAATATGAAATAAAAAACATACCGTTCTATATGAATTTTTCGAGATATGAGATTTTCAAATTTTCATAATTCGTTTTGAACCCCTTCCCCTTGACCTAGGGTTCTGAAAAGTTTCGAGGACCATTGTGGGGTTGGTCGAAACCCAGAAACCGAATTTCGTAATTTTAACTCAACGCTAACTGGGCAAAGTGGCACGGACGGCGGACGGCGTACGGCGTACGGCGGACGGCGTACGGCGGACGGACGGATTTTTTTTTATTCGATTTTCTGAATCTACGTATCTTGAAACGTAAACCAACAAATTTTGAGGGGGGGTTAAAATTTTTTTTTCTTTGGGCGATTCCAATGGTTCATTATCGAAGATAATAAACCAAAATCCGTCCGTCCGCCGTACGCCGTCCGTCCGTCCGCCGTCCGCGCCACTTTGCCCAGTTAGCGTTGAGTTAAAATTACGAAATTTGGTTTCTGGGTTTGGACCAGCCCCACAATGGTCCTCGAAACTTTTCATAACCCTAGGTCAAGGGGAAGGGGTTCAAAACGAAATTTAAAATTTCGACGATGTCTTATCTCCAAATATTTAACTGAACCGTGTAAATTTTAGTTTGAATGACCTGAAAAATTAAGAATCTTTTAAGACCAATTGGATTTTTGTGCGACCAGCTGTTCGTTCACAGTGACCGCGCAAAGTTTTAGGAAAAACACTAAACTTTCGCGTCGAAAACGGCCGTTATGTGACCCAACCATCAGACGCCCAGAATAAAACTACCTTTTTACATCTTCCCGGTAAACTACAGTCTAGAAATTTTAACCGTGAGTCGGGGATAGACCACATTGCAATATTCACTCGGTTTCTCATCTGTAAAATTTGTTTAAATAATACCTTTTTGTAATAATACAAATTAAATTTTGATGATGAGCTATGGACTTGAAATTTTAAAAATAGGTCAGAACTGGATCACAATGCAATATTCACTCGGTTTCTTGTCTGTAAAATTGTTTAAATAATACCTATTTGTTTAAACAAATTAAATGTTGACGATGAGCTAGATACTTATTTTAAATATAGGTCAGAAATGGATGACATTTCAATATTCACTCGGTTTGTATGACATGGTATGAGTATGGTATGGTATATTATTGTATGTATGATTTGGTATAATACAGTATGGTATGATAGGAAAGAAATTCGTATGGTATGGTATGAGTACGGTGAGAATATGGTATGGTGCCGATTTGCAACACAGTCTGGTATAGACAGAAGGGTGCTCTGCACAAGGAAGATAATAAACCGTTGTGTCAAGAATTTGCAGAGTTTTTTATTTCATATTTAGATAGAGTTTGTTCCGTAGAATTTTTTAAGACCATCCGCAGCTTTGTACGACCAGCCGTTCGTTCACAATGACGGCTCAAAGATAGTGCCTCACAACAGGATCGTGAATCAAACTGTTGAAATACAGGTCCATTTTCATACTAACAAGCTCTTTGGAACATCATATGGCTTAAGTGATGTCGAGTTTGTTGATCTGAGAAGCGTTTCGTGCTACGGAAATGAAGGTAATTCCGAATGTTTGTTGGTAGGTACTTCTTTTATAGAAAAATTATTACCGACGTAGTATTAAGAACCCCAGAATTATATCGTATTAATTAATCATAATTAATAATAATTATTATTAATAAAAAATACGAATTATTAATACCTAACTATAAATTATAATAATTTTCACTAGGTACTTGATAAAATTGTTAATAATTATTGATAATAATAATTAATCTAACATTTAAGATCTAGACATTTAGACCTAGTGATCTAGACAGAAGGGTGATCTGTACAAAGAAGATAATGAACCGTTGTGTCAAGAATTTGCAGAGTTTTTTATTATTTTTATTATTAAACCGCCCAATTTGGCAGCACTGGTGTCGCGAGCGCTCCAACGGATGTTTGAGGAAGTAAGAAACGTCTGTCGTCTCGTCATGTGAAGTGGAAGACTATAACCCTTTTGCTACCTCCCCTCAAGATTGTTGCCTCGTGTGTTGTGAGAGGTTGTGTTTTGAGTGCTATTCGTACGAGTATATTTCAACAGTCAATTTATATCAAAATATCATCAACATTAGTCAAGTGCTCAGTGTCAGAGGGTCACAGTGAAATTCTTATAACTTTTCGAGGGTTTCGTTGACTGTTTGTGCTCCGTCGACGTGCTTCAGGTGCAGTGATCCAAATGGCTGAAGGCGCGAATTCATCAAATGCACGAGTTTCCTCTGTCGTTTCACTCGCAGGTACGAGAGATTTTCAAAAGGAAAACAAGAGTATTTGAAACAATCGTCTATTTCCACTGAAATATCACGTAGCGAAAACTGTAGCAATTTGAAGATGAAGAAACGTGGTTGTCACTCGAGATGGTCTTCATGGTTAGTCTGCTCTCATCTGATGGGCAGGGAAATTATCGCTGTATCGATGCGTGATGGGTTGCGAAATAATTGGATAATCGTATGGAAACAGAATATGTATATTACAATTGTTCACTGAATAGTTGGCCGTAGAATTATGTGTCTGTGATTGGTCGGGATTAGGCCACTCATCCGGCATTTTCAATATCCGCTATGGTTCAGCTATGGTAAACTTACCTGCGATAGAACTTGGTCGATGACCGTTTTGTTGAGCTCTGATACTGTTGAATTCAGTGGAGCCAGAATTGCTCGTTCGCATATCCATCGTGCTGGCTTCTCAGTTATAATTTCAACGTTAGGCCACACATTTGAAATTAACGAGTCCACGGAATGAGAATGGTGACCGAGTGCGTTGATTTCAACTTGATCATTTTCGTTTGGGAAGGTCTCATTGCCAATTTGTAACAGAATTTTGGAAAAATTCTTTGAAGCTGTATTTAACCTCATATTAGTCTTCAAAGGTGGTAGCGTGTGCACATACTTCCACAGTGGTGAGCACTTCAGGGAAGCACTGACAATATCTGCTCGTGTGCCTCAAATAATATTGTGTTCAAAAAATAGTGGTTCGAAATGTTCGAAAAAGGTTGGCAAGTTTGTTTTGTTGGGAAATAATACACGACTATACTCGATTTTAGAGAACCTTAGATAAGGCTTTATTGAACATAAAACTCCAAGTGGAGAATAGAGCAAGAGATTATAGAATTAGGAATTTGAAACGGTGGACATAAAACGAGGAATTGCAGCTAACATATGAACGGGTAGTAATAATTTCATCACAAGCGCCAAACGGTTAACATTACTCATTTATAGACTAAGATAATAGTGTTATGATTTTTTTTTTTTTTTTGTGTGTGTCTTTTGGTAGTGAATTCAGGATGGTCCAAAACGGACTTTGGTATTGACATTTTTTTGGAAATTCGAGTTTCAAAAATGTGGGGCTGAGAACAACAGCATCCTTTCCTTCAAAAATTCGCTAAAAGGACTCATTCTGGATTTTATTCACTGTGTCACTGAAAGTATTGGAGTTGAGGGCAACCAAGTTGGTGGGTGACGGATTCCAATCAATTTATTCCTGGAGCGTTATTAGCGTTACATAGTCAACCTGAGGGGAGGTTCCAATTAGGGTTATCAACATTAAGAAGTCATGGAACACGTACTTTTAAAAATTAAATTGAGGTTTTTGTATAATATTTGAATCTTATGCAAATCATCAGAATCGAATGTGGATGTCATCGGCGACCCAATAACAGGGTGTTCTTGTTATAGAAGATGGAGCGTGTTTCGACCCCCTGAATCCTGAACTGGTTCTTGTGGAAGTCAAAGAGGAACATGATTTCCAAGAAGAACCAGCTATTAAGATTGAACCTTCACCTGTCGATGGTAAGATCTGTTTTTGGTTACTGTTACGTATAGTGAACCCGATTTAGGGCTTTATGCAGCGTGAACACGGTTGCCAACCTTTTTTCCTCAAAAACCCCTGACCTATACTAAAAAGACTCTAAAAAAACACTAAAAAATCTTCAAATCCTTCTTGAAGTGAAGCCTGCATCCCAGAACTGGCACAAACTCCAGAGTATTGAAAGAAACAAAGAAATAATAGGTAGGTAGGTACAGATGATAGAATCAGAGATATTAGAATGTGACTACAGTACCTATCAATACTGAATGTCATATGACAACCTGTTGTAGTCTTTGGTCCCGTTAATTGCGTTGATGTCATCAACTTGATGAGTTCTTCGAAAAAATTTGGTCACGAATGTTCATTTAATATCAATCACACGGTGCATTGTTTTTCCACTGCATAATCACTCCGTATAAGAAGAGAACTGGTTTATTTAAGAGTTGAAATCCCGGTATCACTCTCCTTTCAAAACAGGATCTTTTACTAGATTTTGCAGTAACTTTTTACTCGTACCTGACGTGATGAAACAATGAATTTTTTTTAAAGACTGAAGGCACAGCGGAAGAAACTTAACGACAACCAGCAGTAGCTTTGTTTAGTTTAGTAAGTACCTCCTACCACTTCTGGCTTTGATGTCAGTGTTGTTATAACTGACAACCAACAAGAACCGGCGTTCTGGTGCCGGTGGGGCAGGTTGGTTTCAGTTTTATTGTACCGCTTAGAAGGCAAGTTGGAACTAGCACCCATGGCCAAGCGACACTCTTCCAATGTCCTTTGAATAGCAACACTAAAACCCGGGGTTTCAGTGTCGCTACCTCCGATTCATCAGTGAAATTCACCCCCTAAAAAAAACCCTGAGTGGGAATAAATAACCCTAAAGAAAAACCCTGTACATTTCTTCCCCAAAAAAAATCCCTGTCTACGAATCCCTGAATCTATGGGGAAAATTCCTTACTTGGCAACTGTGAGCGTGAATGTGGCTGGTTGATCTAGGAACGCGGTAGCGTTCCGCCCCGCCAAGCAAAGAAGTTGAGAAAACGAACGGTGCCGAGTGCATGTTTACCGGACGTCACGAAACGCGTTTTCGAGGTATCAATATCTCGGCTCCTATTTGGCCGATCAACTTGAAAATTAGTGTGGGTCTTCTTTGAGTGTATATTAGAAAGCCCTGAAAGTTTCAAATCGATAGGTCTAAAGGGAGCCGAGCTACATAACTTCAAAAACCCGGTTTTTCGGCCTTAGATTGTTCTTCTCCTTCTTCTCCTCCTTGTTCAGACAGGCAAGGCTGGAGCCTCTCCACGTTGACCGATTGACTTGAAATTTTGCACAGAGCTTCATTTAACCTTGAGACAGAGCCTTATATAAGATTTAACCCATTATCTCAACCCAAAAAAGTTTTAGAAACAAAAAAACAGAAACCTTAGGAAAATTCTGTCCACTTTGACGAGTCTACAGCCTGGGTAAAAGGACCAATCGACTTGAATTTTTTTACATACCTTCTTTATAGCATGGCTCAGTGCCCTTTGAACGAAATAAGCAATTATCTCAACCCAAAAAAAAATTAGGGACAAAAAAAAACTGAAATTTAGGGTAATTTAGGCTAATTATGGCCATATCTCGGCTCCTAGTAGACCGATCAACTTGAAATTTGGTATGGATCTTTTTGGTGTGGATAATAGAAAGCCCTGAAAGTTTCAAGTCGTTAGGTCTAAAGGGAGCCGAGTTATATAACTTCAAAAACCAATTACCATGTTTTTCTACTTTTTTCAGTCGGTCAAGGCTACAGCCTCTCCACCTTCGCCGATTGACTTGAAATTTTGCACGGAGCTTCGTTTCAAGTGGAGCAAGTGCCTTTTGAAAGATTCAAGTCGATATCTTTAAAGGGAGCCGAGTTATATAACGAATGAATGAATGAATGAATGAATGAAAATAGTGTTTATTCAGTACATATTTCAAATTTTTACAACATTATATTAACACACTTATAAGGCATGGTTTAACCGTCTGCCTAGAGTTGGTCTTTCCAAAGAAATTAAATAAATAAATGAACAGTTTATTCTACTTTTTCAATACATAAATACATTGACATTTTACATTCAATAATTAAAATTATCAGTTAAGTATTTGCGGTACCTGTACGCTTGCCTCACAAACCAATACAACTTAGTCCAGTTCTTTCCATTCAGGTAGCCCAGCATTTCCTCTTCACCTAGCGTTTTACCCCCCAAATAACTTGCTCGATAGGGACTCAATATAGGGCAACGGCACAAAAAATGAAAAATGCTCTCTTGTTCCCCTAAATTGCATAATGCACATCTCTGAGCCTCGACCTCTCTCCACGGCAGTGCGTTCAAGTACACCATACCTGACCTACATCTCATTATAATACTTAGTACATCTGTAGGGAGGTCATCGTTTACGTAAACTGTCGTGTGGTCCACTAATTTATAGACAGGATGGTACCTACCCGCCCACATCCTTTCCTCATTTCCCTGCCTGAATGCGTCCATCCATCTCTCCCTTATCCCTTTCAGTTGGCTAGACAGAGTATTGACGTCAGCGCCCTCCGTCAGTTCACAATGCAGGGATGCAGCCAACCTGTACCACTCCTTGGCCCAAAATAACTTTTTTTGGAGGACGATTCTTGCTGTTATCTGTGGGAATCGTTCCGAACCATAATTGAGGACCTTCATGACATAGTCCACGTGCAGGGAAAAGAGGAAATCAAAGAGAGGATCGAACTTAGTCTCCATAAATAGCACGTAGTTGGGAGTGTTTATGGGGAGTTTGAGAACCCTCTTTATGAAGTATCTCTGCACCTTATTAACCTCATCATAAGGCCTAGCGGCCCACGTCTGACACGCATAACCAACGACAGTTCTGACAGCCGCATTGAAAATTTTGATTTTGGATGATAAGGGGACTGCATTATTAGATAGAACCGAATTCCAAATGGAATTCATGGCTCCCTTAGCTTCACAGTACTTGTTATTTAAGTGTTGGCTGAAGGACATGGTGTCCGTCAGCCAAACTCCCAAATATTTATAACCCTTCGAGACATCCACAACCTCGTCCTTGAACGTCCAGGTCTCATCCCGAGCCCGTCTGCCACCATTTTCCCTGCACACCATTATCTTTGATTTTCCCAGGTTCAGCTGTAGGCCCCACAGATCCAAGTACTCTTCTAATCTGTTTATCATTTGTTGCAACTGTTGTGGATTGTCAGCTATCAGAACCGCGTCGTCAGCATATAAGAGCAGGTTAAAAGTCACCGTCCCCACCACCACTCCCCCCCCCAAGAAGTCAGCCAAGTCATTAATAAACAAAGCAAACAACTGCGGAGAGACATTACATCCCTGTTTAACCCCCACGAACGTACTAAATGACTCAGTCATACCTTCCTTAGTCCACACAAACATCTTTGTACCATTGTACAAACTGGATAGTGCGCCTATGAATTTGCTGGACACCCCCAAAACACTTAATTTGTACCACAGGGCGTGTCGATCAATTGAGTCGAAGCAGGCCTTGAGGTCGACAAAAAATAAATACAATTTCCTCCGCTGACTAAATTTTATGTGAGCTAAATTACATAGTACAAAAATATTATCCTGAGTTGAGTAACCTTTGCGGAAACCCGCTTGTCCTTCATAGAGGATTTTATTGTCCCTCACCCAACCTGCCAGTCGTTCATTCAGGAGTGAAGTATACACCTTCAAACTGGTGTTCATAAAGGCTATTCCGCGAAATTCATCCACCCGCGAGGCTCCCACCTTCTTCCTCAGGGGAAAAACAATCGACTCCAGAAAGCTATTCGGCACATCCTCCCCATTAAAGTATAAATTATATAAGTCAAGTAACGTTGACAATAAACTGTCTGGAGCTTCCTTGAAGAATTCGGTCGGAATACCGTCTATACCTGGTGCCTTATTACACCCGAGCTTGTCCAGAACCAATCGTAGCTCCTGCATGGAAAAAGGAGCATCCAAGGTGGTGTCAAGCGACAGAGGCCCAGCATATTGGATGGGGGAGCACCTTACTTCTGGGTTATAAAGCCCTTTAAAATAATTATACCATATAACCGGTTTTAGTTTAGGATAGTACTCATTTTTCCTGCCGTTAACCTCCTTCACAAGTCCCCAAAACTCCTTAGAATCCTGTACCCTTTTGAATCTTTCTGCGAGGGACTGATAATACTCTTTACTCTTTCGTCCACATTGATCCTTGTACTCTGCCACAGATGAAAAATATTTCCTTTTTACTATAGCAGATGACGTCTTTCTGTATAAATTGAGTAGCCTGAAAGATTTATTCCGAAGACTATTACAATGGTAATCAAACCAAGGTTGTTTCGCCCTAAGTTTCCCCGATCCCCCTTTTTGCTCCATACTTGATTTAATTATCCTATTTAACCCCTCCATATTTACGGTTCCGCCCCGCCTGATCATGTTATTCAACTTTTCCTCTACGCAAGTCCTATAGGATTCTTTCTTTTCCTGCCTCCAAATTAACCGAGGCAAGCGCGGAATAACTTCCCCCTCCACCTCCCCCAGCCCATCGTCGAGCTTGATTGACACTGGCATGTGGTCAGAATAGGTTTGACGGCCAACCACCAAATCGTGCACACTCCCCAACATATTCTCAGAAATACAACATAGATCTACAACTGAACTACCCCTTACTCCTATATATGTATACTCCCCATCAACGTCCCCTTCTGTCCTACCATTTAGTATTGCCAGACCCTTCATGTCACATAGCTCAAGCAATTTATTTCCCTCTGAATTTCTTGTTCTATCTTTTGATCTGCGCACAGCATTTATCTTACTTCCAATATTTAACCTTTCTGACAGTAGCTGACTTGCACCCACCCTCGCATTCCAATCCCCCACAATCAGCAACGGCATTCCTTCAACATGCTGAAGGTCCTCCACCAACCCATCGAATTCTGCGTTCCAAGTTCCCCGAATAGGACTTAAATAAATTGGGATTATGTGCAGCTTTTCGCCACGCACACTCAGCCACATTGCGTCCAAACTCCCTACCTTTCTAAAACCACATTTTGACCCATATTCTTTCCTATATCCATATACGATACCTCCCGATGCTCTACCGTGTATTGATCGACGCACAGCAGGTTTCCAGCGAATATTGAAGTCAACAAAAAATTTTTCAAAATAATCAACATCATTTTCCTCAATGAAAGTTTCAACCAAACAAAACAAATCAGAACACTTCACAAACTGTAAAAATAAAGGTGACCTAATTTTGTTTCTTAATCCATTAATATTATATACTAGAAGTTCAATCGGCATACAGGGCGCAGGTTTCTTCGATGTGTGGCAGACGGCCTCTTCCTATGGTCTTCCTTGCTGTACGTTTCCCCCCGATCCTTTCTGTCCAGATTTGCCATCTTCCCGCCGCTGTTGTAGAAGCTGATGAACTCTCTCTGATCCGTTTTCTCCTTTATCCGTGATCAGCCCCGAATCTTCATCCCAAGTAAACCTTTCGTTGTCTATATACAACCATTCCTTGCGAACCCAGACTGAAACTTAGGTAATTTAGGCTAATTATGGCCATATCTCGGCTCCTAGTAGACCGATCAACTTGAAATTTGGTATGGATCTTTTTGGTGTGGATAATAGAAAGCCCTGAAAGTTTCAAGTCGTTAGGTCTAAAGGGAGCCGAGTTATATAACTTCAAAAACCAATTACCATGTTTTTCTACTTTTTTCAGTCGGTCAAGGCTACAGCCTCTCCACCTTCGCCGATTGACTTGAAATTTTGCACGGAGCTTCGTTTCAAGTGGAGCAAGTGCCTTTTGAAAGATTCAAGTCGATATCTTTAAAGGGAGCCGAGTTATATAACTTCAAAAACCCGGTTTTTCACCCTTACCTGTTCTTCTTCTCCTTAATCAGTTAGGCCTTTCCACCTTCACGGATTGACTTGAAATTTTGCACAGAGCTTCGTTTCAACATCAGCCAGTGTCTTTTGAAAGTTTAACCCATTATCTCAACCCAAAAAACTTTTAGAAACAAAAAACCTGAAATTTAGGCTAATTTTGGCAACTTTGACGGGTCTACAGCCTGGGTAACCGGACCAATCGACTTGAAATTTCGCATAGACCTTCTTTATAAAATGACCCACTTCAACAACAAAAAGATGTGATATCCCCCCAAAAAACACTCCGTGTAAAAATCACCCCGCCTCGCAAATATCATTCTTCAGAGGCCGGAAAAAGTTATGATATCCACTTTCCCCGCCCGCCCTTTTCCTCATTAAGGAGCTTAGTATAATGAAAAGCTTAACCACTTCACAAGCACCGTACCCCTTTCGAAATCTCCCCTTGGCGCTATTGCGAGACGTTTTTATTACTTCCACAAGCAACTAATACTTGATGGTGGTTAACGTTTTATACAAGTATTAGTTGCTTGTGGAAGTAATAAAAACGTCTCGCAATAGCGTCAAGGGGAGATTTCGAAAGGGGTACGGTGCTTGTGAAGTGGTTAAGCTTTTCATTATACTTAGCTCCTTAATGAGGAAAAGGGCGGGCGGGGAAAGTGGATATTATAACTTTTTCCGGCCTCTGAAGAATGATATTTGCGAGGCGGGGTGATTTTTACACGGAGTGTTTTTTGGGGGGATACAATTTACGAATTTACAAATGGTAACTATGAAACGAATTGAGATAGTAATACTTGAGGAGTTCACTATCATGACATTTACCCCATCTTCATTCTTCCACGTAGTCTTCCAAATATCTTGGTCGTCTGCGCATCGCTAGCTTGGTCGCCTCACCAAATTTTCCTCAGGTTCTTGGGCTTGTGGATGTGGAACTGAGTGGAATGATGGGGGCAACGAACAAGTTCCAGTATCTTGAAGGGGTCGCAGGGTGGGAGAGTGTGATCCATCTTCCACAGGCGGAAAGTCAACCCTTGAAGAGGCGTTGGAGCCTGATGACAGTTGGAGACAACTACTTCTCTTCCATGAGGGATGCGGATGTAGGGATACTTGAGGGTTTGATTCCAGAAGTTCTACTTCCATTACCAACGGATCATATTTGCTGCTAAATGAATGACGTTCGAGCAAAACGGGTTTAGGGGAGGTGAGCCATGAAGGAAGTGACTGGCCAGTGGGTGATCTCCGAGGATGAAGGAACTTCCGCTCATGATGTTGTAGCAGTGCTAAGAAGGCATCAGATTGAGTGTTGAGCTTGAGGTCAATACTTTTTCCCAATCCTTCGTCTCCAAGCAAGCTGTACTGACTTCCAAGTGATGCCATTGTAGCGTTCCTCTTGCCCATTGCCTCTTGGATTATAACGGGTGGTTCGACTTGTTCCAATGCCTTTAGATCGGAGTGCACATGACATGTTAATCCAATTCTGTTATGTTCTTGTTATAGAAGATGGAGCGAGTTTCGACCCCCTGAATCCTGAACTGGTTCTTCTGGAAGTCAAAGAGGAACGAGATTTCGACGAAGAACCAGCTATTAAGATTGAACCTTCTCCTGCTGATGGTAAGAACTGTTTTGGTTACTATTTTGGTACATTCTGACCACTACGGCGTCTAATGGTTTTTCTCCTGTTCAAACGTCAACAAAGAGGTGCTGAGGTGTATGACACATAATATGCCCCCGTCCCACCAACCTTTAGAATCACGTTTGCAGTGGTACACCTAGCCGTCAATTATCCTCAATATTGACATTTGAACCCCTAACCAATGTTGAATATTCATATCAACTGTCCCAATGTATTATAAATTGAATCAAGTTCTTCTGTTTGTGTATGTCAGAAGAGGAGGCCAGTAACACTGACCAACAAGAGGACGGCATGACTATGAGGCGATTAGATGGAGATGAAGCTGTAGAAGAAGATGAAGAAGAAATCCATGTGGAATCAGAATTTGGCAGTTGTGCTGGATCTGACGATAGCGCTTCAGAGGACAATAATTGCGGTAGGTACCCACTGTACTCATCATTTTCATTAAATTTTGATAACGGTTTCAGGATTTTGAAATCCAGAAATTCTGTGATTAAAAAACAAGGGAATCGAAGAGTTTACTCCAGGCATGATGAAACGCAGACAGAATAATACCCTGACAATAAATAGGTCGTTTATGAGTTTTTATTTGTGAATCGTCGTAATTCTCTGATGATGACAATAATATAAATAAGGTTCTTTCATATCTTGTGTGTGAAGTCATTTGAGTTTTCTTGACATCTTTGTGTTGAGACGGTTAAATGATCTCGTCCTTCTCATGATGATCCACAACTTTTGTAATACATACAATATTATTTAGTTATGTCAACATACTAAAGAATGAAATTTAGGAGAGGAATTTAGTATGTTGACTCTCAAAAAACTCCAATGAATTTGATAATCTATGGGAGAAGAGATATAAATATCTCTTTGGATAGGTACCTCTTTACTGATTTCTTGAAAATTATATACTTTCAAATATTAATGACCCCCTCCGCCCCAATAAACCTATATTTTTATTCCAGGAGAAAAATCATACAATTGCAAGCGATGCGACTACAAGGCTGCTCGCCCCTCAACTCTTACAAGGCACATGAGAACCCACACAGGTACCTGCAGGTTTAGTTACTAAAACTATAATTCCATATATTTACCCCAGTGCCACTGAGTACTTGTAATTTGCATCATGATGAAGTAGTAATAATCCTTTCATTCTTCTAAGTGAATAGGTGACTTTTTTTCTCATACAAGTGGATGAGATTTGAATCATCATGAAGTATATTGAAGTTAACATTTCATTTGCAGGAGAAAAACCATTCTCTTGCCAACTATGCAACTACAAGGCTGCTCAGCCCTCATCTCTTTCAAACCACATGAGAACCCACACAGGTACCTGCAGGTTTAGTTACTATAACTATAATTCCATATATTTACTCTAGTGCCACTGAGTGCTTGTAATTTGCATGATTGATGAAGTAGTAATAATCCTTTTATTCTTCTAAGTGAATAGGTGACTTTTTTTCTCATATAGTGGATGAGATTTAAATCATCTTGGAGTATATTGAAGTTAACATTTTTTTTCTTTTTTTTTTTTTGCAGGAGAAAAACCATTCTCTTGCCATCTATGCAACTACAAGGCTGCTCAGCGAGGACATATTTCAATGCACATGAGAGCCCACTCAGGTACCTGCATTTAGTTACTAAAACTATAATTCCATATATTTACTCTAGTGCCACTGAGTGCTTGTAATTTGCATCACTGATGAAGTAGTAAGAATCCTTTCATTCTTCTAAGTGAATAGGTGACTTTTTCTCTCATACAAGTGGATGAGATTTAAATCATCTTGAAGTATATTTAAGTTAACTTTTTATTTGCAGGAGAAAAACCATTCTCTTGCCATCTATGCAACTACAAGGCTGCTCGTCCCTCAACTCTTTCAGTGCACATGAGAACCCACACAGGTACCTGCAGGTTTAGTTACTAAAACTATAATTCCATATATTTACTCTTGTGCCACTGAGTGCTTGTAATTTGCATGATTGATGAAGTACTAAGAATCCTTTAATTCTTGTATGTGAATAGGTGACTTTTTCTCTCATACAAGTGGATGAGATTTAAATCATCTTGAAGTATAATGAAGTTAACATTTTATTTGCAGGAGAAAAACCATTCTCTTGCCATCTATGCAACTACAAGGCTGCTGAGCGCTCAATGCTTTCAAGACACATGAGAACCCACACAGGTACCTGCAGGTTTAGTTACTAAAACTATAATTCCATATATTTACTCTAGTGCCACTGAGTACTTGTAATTTGCTTCATTGATGAAGTAAGCATCTTCTAGGTGATTTTTTTTTTTTTTTTTTTTATTAATGTCGATGCAATTTAAATCATCTCAGAGCATTTGATTTGAAAACACTCTGCACATTCTTGACAAAACAGTTTATTATCTTGTTGAATTATCCCCCCCCCCCTCCCCTAACTATCAGCTATCCACTGAAAAACTTTTTTAATTTACAGGAGAAAAACCATACCCATGTATTCTTTGCAACTACAAGGCTACTCAGCGCTCATCTCTTTCAAACCACATGAGAACCCACACAGGTACCTGCAGGTTTAGTTACTAAAACTATAATTCCATATATTTACTCTAGTGCCACTGAGTACTTGTAATTTACATCATTGATGAAGTAGTAAGAATCCTTTCATTCTTCTAAGTGAATAGGTGTCTTTTTCTCTCATACAAGTGGATGAGATTTAAATCATCTTGAAGTATACTTTGATTTGACATATATGCAGGCATAGCCCCATTATGAATGGTAGGTAGGTGCTTGTTAAATAGACAGCCACACTACTTACATGTTAGGTACCTTCCTATGTTCATATCATCAACTATTAGGGCCAGGAGCGTAGCGTGGCTCTGAACGTGGAGGTTCCGCACACAATTCAGTCAGAGACACACTCACACGCCCGCGCCAGAATACACACAGATGGACGCACACAATGTACGTGTGACGTCACCCCCCCCCCCCCCCCGTCATCAGTGATAATTTTGCGGTTCATAATAAGAAGAATTTGCGATAATAAGTAGAAGGTAAAGATCCACGATCTCACTCAGATCGTGGATCATTACCTTCTTCTTCTTTTTCTTAGATGACTTGCCTTCTTGAAAGGTAGGTAGCATGGAAGAAGGAATTCTTCCATGGGTTGGTAGGTAGCTGTGGGTAATTTTCAATTGAATTTTTTACTTTTGATTAAATATTTTGTTATTCGTAATGAATTTCTTCATCATTCAACTTCTACTTAAATTCTTCACTTCTTGTGGGGACGAGCCGCTTCCTGCGCTCCCCCTGACGCTACGCCCCTGATTAGGGCTGCAGTTTAGGAAGAAGAAGAAAATACTAAAATACTAAATCTGGAAATCAAATCCTGAATCTACTCTAGAATATACTCATTCCTTCTTAAAATTATTGTAATTTATTGCAGGCGAGAAATCATCCAAACGAAGGAGGCAAATGAGTCTACGCTCTAAAACTTCTGATTCCAAGAGACAACGCCCGGGAGATGCAGAGTCGACTTCCTCTGATACTGATTAGACGATGAACCATAGTGCACAATCAATATGAACTCTGATACAAAAGTGGTTGACGATTGGGCAACGCCCACATCTTCCAAAATTCCCAAAATACTTGATTTGTGAAGAAATAGCTTTGATATTCTTTTATAAGTAAATGTGACTCTCATCTAAAACACTCGTTGACTTTGATTGTTCCTGTTTAACCCTTTAGTGCATGATTTGTTCTTTTGTTGAGAAGAAATCTGAGTGGTAGGAATAGGTCTCAGGATAGCGGGAAAAATAAGGAAAGATTTCATCACTGTTTTTTCTCTGGAATTCCTAAAAACTGGAAAGTGTCTGAAGGCATCATTGTACGTATGGGCAGCACCTCGCTCTGGACCTTGGGAGGGTGTTGTCATCAATGAAATCCGGTTTTAATGAGCATTTGAATTTATTGAAACACGCGAGAATCTTCAAAAACCGATTGGTTGGTGTTCTCTTGTTGAATATTTGTACAACTGTTTGACAATTAAGAATGGTAATCCTTCAACACGTTTTTCTTTCAGTTAAACACAAATAAACTTCACATTTCTCACAATAACCACAATTTTGGAGTTGGGGTAGCCATTGACCCCAGTGTGTATTTTGGATTTCATCACTAGGTAAGTCAGATAATATCATAATTCACTTATTTTCTCATAGAAAATAAGTATTTTTATAATCTGGTAGTCAGAAGGTATTTCCTTTTCTCGACCACTCCTACTAGATGACTCAGGTGAAGATTCTCAACTGGGTAAATGTGTCTAGTTGATGGGCTATCACAGGTCAGGTTTCATTTTGGTTCAAAAAATGGTTTGGGTTTTGGCATTTTATGTACTCAGATGGGTTTTTCCTGACTAAGGTTGAATTGACTACATTACTGCTTAACACCTACTAATTATTTTATTCATTTTTAGAGCGTGTTTACGTTCTGACGACCGCACTACGAGAAATGAAAGACGACTGACCGATAAATTTGCACCCATTCGAGAGATATGGGACACTTTTATTGCAAACTGTACAAGTTCACAGTCATACCGAAACGACGTGTGAAAAATGCAATTAGGTACTTATAACAAATAATAATACTAACTATCTACCTAATAATTCCGTCGTGTTTTTAAAAACAACTTTTAAAAATACATTCATATTTCGTTTTTTATATGTGCATTTTATGCAATTATATGTGCATTTTTATATCTTGCAATTACCTACCATTAATTATTTTCTCATAAAAAATTAATTGAATGAAATGATAAACAATTGAATGCGGAATAAAAACAGTGTATCAGTTTAGGTTAGAAAAAAGGAAGAGATGTGAAAAATGGAGTAAGTTCAAGGTATCGTGAAAACTTTACTATTAAACTTACAAAGTTACAGTTTTTTCTGACTATTCGAGAGATAGACAGCTTTGATAATTTGCTTTTAATTATTGTGTATCTTCAGAACTGAATTTTTAATATTCACATGCCCAAAACTTTGATTTTTGAAAATTTTACTAAGAATGGTTTCAAGAAACCACGAATAAAATATTCAATTCTAACTTAATGTACCTATTCTTTTTCTTGTTTCTATGCGTAGGTAGGTTAATATCTGATTTTTTTTAAATAGTTAGTTATTGGGAAACTATTTACTGAGTATAATATATAAATTAAAATATATTTGGGGTCAATATTGACCCCAGAGTGTCTACCGTGTCACAAAAAAAAATGATGAAAAAAATGCTTGCATATGAGTCTGCAACACATTGAGACATTTTATGTCAATATTAATAATATCCAATCTTAACAAACCGTTCAGTAACAAATTTATTTTTAATCACATAGATCGATATATCTAACTTAACTCGCGGGACTTTGGGAGAAGCTTTTTAAAAAACTTGTTAAGCTTCCAAAGTCCTAAATTAAGAAATTTATTTTTCGGACAACCGTTACACAGGAAAATAGGATCGAACTGGACTGGACGAGCGTGAGAGAGAGACTGCCGGCTCTGCTTGCTTCAGCATTTAATATCCGTAAACTTGGCGATTTACGTTATCGTATCTCCTCCCCCTTTAGATCTTTCCACTACCTGGAAGGTGGATAGAAAAATTCGGCGGGGTTGCTATTTGGCTAGTAGGGGTTGCAGTATCAGTTCGAACCTTAACATTTTTCATTTTATGATTACAGTAGTGAATACAGTAAGATATACAAACAATCCCTACAACATATACAATTATAGTTTATATACTTGGGGTGAAATATTGCCTCAAGTCTAAAGGAGTTATTCTTTGAACATGATTTAATTTAACAGCTTGAAAATTTAGGTCGTTCAGGTTAATTGTTACATCTGACATCTGATAGTCTTTGACTTGAAAATTTAGGTCTGTTAATAAATTTGGTTGGCCGACCAATTCGCTCTCAAGGTGTAAAGGAAGATTATGATAGAAGATTTCACTATCTTCGTTCTGAGGTAGGTACTTTTCATGCTACTGAATGAAGGTAATTTCGCATGTTTGATGGTAGGTACTTCTTTCATAGAAACATTTTTCCGGCGTAGGTAGGTGGAGTTACAAACCCTGGAATCAAGACCGATATAAAAAAAAAAATGGTTTAAGAACAACGAAGATCGATAAGAACTGCGGGAGACCCCATGAAAGTAGGAGTGCGTTGGTGGATGTTTCAAACCCAACTACCCTAAGGGACGTATCGCATTGGCCAACCACACGGAAACGGAAGGGAAACCGCATGACACACAGAATGCCTTGTCATCTCAAGCAAACTATGGCGTGAAGTGTATGATGAGAAAGATGAAAAGAAAAAGCAAGAACAGGCTGCAAAAGATGAGCGACGAAAAATACGGGAGGATAATAAGGCATCCAAGGAGCCAAAGGAAAATATGAAGAATTCGATCGTGGAGCCAACCCCTGGGACCTCCCAAATCACCAAAGCCACTTGGAGTAAGCTTTGTTTTAAATGTGGGGGAACAGCTAAGAACAACGACAGCCACAGGTGCGAATCGTGTGAGAAGATATTCCACCAAAGATGTAGGTACTTCCCACGTCATCGAGGACCTCGGGGACGACGAAGTATTCTCTGTATGTTCACCGTGCCTCAAAGAATATCCCGCCTGATAATTTTCTATTTCAGAGTTTAGGTAGTAGGTATTTTTGTTCCTAATGTTTTTACCTTCAAGTACCTGAGTTAACAATAGGTAAGTACCTACCTAGGTACCTATTCGAAGTCTACCTCGTGTGGATGCCTATTACTATTGTTTATGTAAATATTTGAAATGTATCTCTTTTGTATGTTACTAGTCCTTTTTCTTACGACCAGTCGGGTGTATTGCAATAATACTTATGTTGTAAGTGGTAAATCTTGTGGCAACACTGGTTTCCCCTGTAACTTTTCCCTTCTCCTACTCCTAGTCAGTCCGTCTTGTGCCAGCTTCCCTTCAGCACTAATTGTTTCCCAGTCAATCCCGACGCTCACCCCCCTTAATCAAAGAAATTTTCCTTTTGCCTCCAATCGGCGCTCCTTTGATCATTTCTCGGAGATTTAGCGCGAATTCGCCATCCGTGACTCCAGCTACGATCTCAACACTGGATTCGACCCTGCCAGGGCCCTGGTCAACCACCATCACGCGGTACCTCGGTGAGTTCGATTCCTTTCCCTTTTCCATCTCATTCAAAATCCATTTTTTAATTCACGGGTTCCTTCCCCAACAAATTGGTCCTTTTTCGAGCCCGATTCCCCCCTTTTACAGTCCACTATAACAATTATCAAGTTTAATTCATTTGCGATTGGGAATTTTTTACGTTTCCTAGACGGCCATTTTTGTCAAGGTCATACGGCTCAACGGTCTTACACAGTTCCCCTCTTTCTTCTTATTTCACTTCCAAGTGGAGAAGGATCGACAAGTTGGTACCTGTTGAACACTACGTCCATCCGGTATCAGTTGGTATTGAATCTTTGCCTCGCGCGCGTCACTCTCTTTTATTATCGTTCCTTTCGTGCATATTGTTTTCGATCCGCGATAATGCCCAAGACATCTGAAGAACAGTTGCAAGTGTTGCAAAAACAACGTGAACGTATGTGGCGACAACTTCAGTGTGCTCACGATCTCATCAAAGATTTACCCGAAAAAAAAGACGAATTTGTTGTCAGATGTTCCCGCCTTGAAGATTTATATAATAAAATTGATCTCCTTCTCATTCAAATTGATCAGATAACGATCGCTAACCCAACTCTAAGTGATGATACTGTCAAATTCAAAGACAGTTTCGATCACTTATACTACAAGTGTAGTGAATATTATGAACAATATAAGTCCACTACAGGGGAAACCCTTCGTTCATCGGAAGGTCCACGAGTTACTCTTCCTAAACTTCAAATTCCTTTGTTTAACGGTGAGTTAAGTGCCTTTTCAACTTTTATTTCTCTATTCGACACACTTGTACACAATAACAAATATTATTCCGACATTGAAAAATTTAGCCTGTTAAAAACATTCCTGAGAGATGAAGCACTCGCTCTAGTGGAAGCGGTATCGTTCAGTGCATCCAATTACACAATAGCATACACGAAATTGACAGAGCGATACAATAACCCCAGAATCGTAGTTAGTCATCACTTCGATAAAATCTTGGAGTTACAACAACTAACTTCCGATAATCCTTTGAAATTGAAAGAACTCGTCAGCACTATACACATAAATGTCGAAGCTATTAAAAGGTTGAACATAGCAGATTTGCCTGGACACATGTTTTTTCAAGTCACATTTCGACTTTTGGACATCAAAACTAAAAGGGCCTTTGAAGAACACTTCAATAGTGATAGCTATCCAATCTTCGATGACCTGATTGATTTTCTACAACGCCAATGTACAATTAATGACATTATCAAAGTGCCTCTGTCAAAAAATGATTATAAAAAATCATCTGCCAACACACAAGCCGGACAAAACATTAAGTTCAACTATAAAAAATCCTTGTTAGCAACACAAACCGAAGATCCAAACAGGAAGTTTACCGACACACATCATGTTACACCTACGTGTGCAATTTGTGCAAAAGGTACACATAAAACAGGTCGTTGTTTCAAATTTATTAATATGAACCCTGCACAACGCTGGTCGATAATTAAATCGTTGAAGCGCTGTGAAATCTGTTTGTATTTTCACCCGAGTAATCCATGTAATTCTAAAGGTGTTTGCAAATGGTGTGGAAGTCCGAAACATAACAGTTTCTTGTGTGACCGACAAAGTAATGACAGTGGCATATCCAAATCATTGGCTCCTGTGAGTATTCAAAACAATCCTGCGGTTCAGCCCGCGCATTCTGCAGGTCTTGAAAACAGTTCTACATCGCAATCCATGTCGTGTAGAATTAATTCCAACCTTTCAGAAAATAGAGTTATCCTCGGCACTGCTCGTGTACGTGTTCAACACTCCTTAGGCCATTGGTACGGCCCCTGTCGCATTCTTCTTGATAGTGGGTCTGAAGTGAATTTCATCACTGATTCTCTCACTCAGGTATTGGGGCTTTCACGAAAATCTTGTCCCTATCAAGTCACTGGCGTTGGACAAAATGGTCCTCTTGACGTTTTAGGCACTGTTACCTGCTCCCTTTCTTCCTTACATTGGCCTCATGCGTCCATTTCTATTGAAGCTATAATCACTCCTCGAATTTCCTTGGATGTGCCATCAGTGAAACTTCCTCGTCGTGCTGCTGAACAATTTTCACATTTAACGCTTGCTGATCCTCATTTCTATTCACCAGCCCATGTGGACCTTCTCCTTGGTGTACAAGCCTCTTTGGATATATTGTCTGAACCTCTGTCCATTATTAGAGGAAATCCTACAGCTACGAGTACCCTATTTGGTTACGTTCTCAGCGGGAATGTCAACGTCGCCCCCTCTCCTTCTCCTAGAAAATCATTCTTGGCTCAAACTTCCCCAAGTAATATTGATGCCTCGTTAAAAAGGTTTTGGGAAATGGAGGAGGTATCGGTTCGTGTTCCGTGTTCTCCCGAGGACAGTTGGTGTGAGGAACATTTTTCGAAGACTATTCAACGAGATGTAGATGGGCGTTATGTCACTTCTTTACCCTTTAAGGACGGGAAACCTCCGATTTTGGAATCTAATCGGGCAATTGCTGAAAATCGTCTTTCCCGATTGGAAAAACGTTTCGACCGAGATCCCTCTTATTTTATGAAGTACCGCGATAATCTTCTTGACTACCTCAACAAAGGTCATATGGTACCAGCGTCAACGCCTTCCTCATATCTCATGACTCATCACGGTGTTTTGAAGGACTCTACAACTTCTCCTCTACGGGTAGTTTTCAACCCTTCTGAAAATTCTATGACTTCGCACAGTCTAAATGATTTCCTATGTCCGGGCCCAAAATTGCAATCCGACATAGCGAACATTGCCTTATCATTTCGCATGCAACCTGTGGCTCTTACTTGTGACGTCCAGGCTATGTATCGAGCAATTAAATTGTCAGAAAGTGATCGGAAGTACCAACATTTTTTATTCCGATTTTTCACCCGATGATCCAGTAAGTGAGTGGGAATTGACCACTGTAACTTTTGGTATGACATCAAGTCCGTTCATTGCTCAACGTGTATTATTACAATTAGTACATGATGAAGGTGGTAAATATCCATTAGGTGCTGCTGCTCTCTCTCGTTCGTGTTATGTTGACAACATCGTTTGTGCTGTACCATCAGTCGATCAAGCTTTGCAGCTGTATGAAGAACTTCATCAATTGATGTCAGCTGGTGGGTTCATCCTGCGTAAATGGGCCTCTTCCCATTCTCACGTCACCAATCACGTTGTCGATGAATTGAAAGAGAGAACCCATCCGTTAGGGAATACTGAAACCATTCGCATCCTCGGTTTGGAATGGGATCCCAAATCCGATTGCTTCTGTTATGCTGTTGACATCCCTGATTGCACACCTTCGAAACGTCACATTTTATCACAAATTGCTCGCATCTACGACGTGAATGGTTACATATCCCCCGTTGTGTTTGCCATGAAACGTATTTTGCAAGACATTTGGTTGGCTGGACTCCAGTGGGACGATCTTTTGCCGCCTGACCTCTTGAAACGATGGACAGAGCTACAGTCGAGACTTCCTTGTCTCTTGAATTTGCGAATTCCCCGTCACATCACAAGCACGTCTCAATGGCACTCAGCACAAATTATCGGTTTCGGCGATGCCTCACAGTTCGGTATGAGCGCTGTTACATATCTCCGAATCGTTCATGCCGATGGCACTGTAACCTGTAACCTACTTAGATCCAAGACCAAAGTTGCACCCGTAAAAACGC
Organism: Stenodema calcarata; assembly: GCA_963920205.1. Lineage (NCBI taxonomy): Eukaryota > Metazoa > Arthropoda > Insecta > Hemiptera > Miridae > Stenodema > Stenodema calcarata. The sequence goes on along the minus strand of CAWUBA010000090.1, from coordinate 38,612 downwards.
TGAGCATTCCAAGGCTTGAACTGTGCGCTGCGCTACTTCTTTCTCGTTTATTGAAATCGCTTCAATTCCTGATGGATGACTACCACATCAATGAAGTCTACCTTTTCACGGATTCCACTACTACTTTATGTTGGATTAAAACACTTCCATATAAATTAACAACATTTGTAGCCAACCGTGTTGTAGAAATCGGTGAAAACTCGCAACTTTCTTCTTGGCGATATATTCACACCTCGTTGAACCCTGCTGACGCCGCAAGCAGAGGCTTACTAGCGGATGAAATTATTAATAATTCCTTATGGTGGCATGGTCCAGAATTTCTGCTGGATGACATCTCTCAGTGGCCTTCGCGGGAGTTCCCGGAGCCAGACATTCTACCAGAATTCCGCTCTTGTCATGCTGTCATGACATCTCCCAATTCACCCGTCTTGGATCTGATTGAAAGATGTAGCTCATTGCTGAAGGTTCAACGAGTAGTTGTGTACATCCATCGTTTTATTAAAAACCGTTTTCTTCCAAAAGACCAACATGCAAAGGGTTCCATAACAGCTGCTGAATTTCATCGAGCTCTACTATGTATTGTACGCGTGACTCAACAACACTTTCTTGCTCAAGAAATCACTGCTCTTCTTCACGGAAAGGAATGTTCACAACAATTTCGATCATTAACACCCTTCCTTTCGCCTGAGGGTCTCGTCATGGTGGGGGGTCGTCTCCGCAACGCTCCGCTCCCTTTGCACTCCAAACATCCATACTTGATTCCCAAAAGTTCTCCGTTAGCTGCTCTCATCTGCGACCATTATCATGTCTTTTCTCTTCATGGTGGTCCTTCTATCGTTGCAGCATTAATTCGACGTTCCTTTTGGATCCCATCTCTACGCCAATTGATCAGATCTCGCCAAGTCAGGTGTATTGTGTGCTTCAAATTCAAGGCGCATCCCACGCAACCGATGATGTCCGATGTTCCTTCTATTCGTTACGGTCAGGATCGGTGTTTTATTAATACGGCAATCGACTTTGCTGGTCCAGTAATGGTGAAAGAATCCGAGCGGCGCAACAGTCGGGTGACAAAAGCATACATTGCACTTTTGGTATGTCTCGCCACGAAAGCAATACATCTAGAACTTGTTTCATCACTTGATACTAAATCTTGTTTAGCAGCACTTGATCGTTTCATTGCCAGACGTGGTCTACCATCGACGATCTATTCTGATCATGGTCGCAACTTTGTTGGATGTTCGAACGAACTGAAACAGCTGAGTCGGAACTTACTTGATTCGCAAGAGATTATCATCGAACACTTGGGACAAAAAGGTGTCTCTTGGAAGTTTTCCCCACCTTATGGCCCTAACTTCAACGGAATGGCTGAAGCAAATATCAAGATAACGAAATACCATCTAAATCGAGTCATGGGAACCCATCCTTATACGTTCGAAGAACTGTACACCCTTCTTACTCGTATTGAGGCCGTTTTGAACTCCCGACCTCTTTGTGCGTTGTCAACTTCTACGGACGATGATTTCAATTTTTTGACCCCAGGTCATTTTCTAACTGGTGCTCACCTTCTCACAAGACCAGATGAAGATCTTAGTGCCGAACCTCTACCAAGACTTTCTCGTTGGCAGCGTGTAAGCCACACTCTCCAAAGCTTTTGGCGACAATGGAAGAAACAATTCCTACATTCTATGATACATCGCAACAAATGGACCTCTTCCTCTCCAAATTTGAAAGAAGGCGACTTGGTACTAATTTATGATACCAAATGTTCACCCTTGTCTTGGCCATTGGGGAGGGTCGTTGATGTGTGCCCGGGAGAGGATGGTGTCGTTCGCGTGGCAAAGATTCGAACATCCTCTGGATTGTTTATACGCCCAGCTAGCAAGTTGGTCGTTATTCCGCGTTACTAAGAGATGTAGTATCGCTTTCTAGAAGTAAATTTTATTTTATTTTAATTTTCAATTTTAACATTTTCAGCAGAGTTACGTCTCTCTTATCCCAATTATATTTCCTGATATTCTTTCAAAATTAGTTAATTTTGGGTGGGGGGTATGGTAAATCTTGTGGCAACACTGGTTTCCCCTGTAACTTTTCCCTTCTCCTACCCCTAGTCAGTCCGTCTTGTGCCAGCTTCCCTTCAGCACTAATTGTTTCCCAGTCAATCCCGACGCTCACCCCCCTTAATCAAAGAAATTTTCCTTTTGCCTCCAATCGGCGCTCCTTTGATCATTTCTCGGAGATTTAGCGCGAATTCGCCATCCGTGACTCCAGCTACGATCTCAACACTGGATTCGACCCTGCCAGGGCCCTGGTCAACCACCATCACGCGGTACCTCGGTGAGTTCGATTCCTTTCCCTTTTCCATCTCATTCAAAATCCATTTTTTAATTCACGGGTTCCTTCCCCAACAGTAAGTGTCAGCATACCTAAGGCCAAAGTCCCCTTGTTTAAAAGTTTCTGCGTATACCTAGGCTGATATAAAGGCTGATAAAATTTGAATGTACTTACCTACAGAACAAACCTTGACTGTGACTCGAAATAATTTTCTCAGTGGTTTTTAATGGTGCAAATTATTTGTACCTCCCTTTGTTTCAACATTTATAGTTTTTTAAGCTGCCAAATAACTTGTCTTTTTTAAGAAAATTAAAAACGTTACTTTATACATTTTGGTAGAGTTGTTTCTTCTGATACACCTTGGTTCATGAGATGCCGAATACTGGAGCTATGAGGTGCCGAAAACTGAAATTAGTGTGCCGAAAACTAGTTCTTTTAGAGTGCCGAAAACTGGGAAAAAGGTGCCCAAAACTGAATCACACAGGTTTTTTGCAAGTTTTCATTAAACAAAAATATATATACCTATATACAAAAGTTATCTGATTTTTTGTTTCAAATTTCGAAAGTAGAGATCTTGTCGATCATAAAATCAGTGGAGACGTTGCCCTAAAAAAGTAACTCACTTCAGGGTACGATAAATAACGTAAAAAATTTCCTTAAGGGTGCCGAGAATAGTTTTGAGGGTTTTACCCTAAGTGACGCGAGCGCTCGAACGGAGATTTGAGGAAGAAGTTGACTGCACGTCTGTCCTCTCGTCATGTGAAGTGGAAGACTATAACCCTTTTGCTACCTCCCCTCAAGATTGTTCAACAGTCATTGTTGCCTCGTGTGTTGTGAGAAGTGGTGTTTTGAGTGCTTTTATACGAGTATATTTCAACAGTCAATTTATATCAAAATATCATCAACATTAGTCAAGTTCTCAGTGTCAGAGGGTCACAGTGAAATTCTTATAACTTTTCTAGGGTTTCGTTGACTGTTTGTGCTCCGTCGACGTGCTTCAGGTGCAGTGTTCCAAATGGCTGAAGGCGCGAATTCATCAAATGCACGAATTTCCTCTGTCGTTTCACTGGCAGGTACGAGAGATTTTCAAAAGGAAAACAAGAGTATTTGAAACAATCGTCTATTTCCACTGAAATATCATGTACCTAACTGTTAGACCGGTTTCGGTGATTGAACCAACGTCAGTAACTAAACAATACTCACATTTCAGTGGAAACAGACGATTTCTTCAAATACTCTCTGGGTTTCCACGATTTCGTCGCCTAATGATTTAGTTCGTAGAGATTTTCAAGGTAGAAGTGTAGTATAACGTACTCAGCCCCGATGTTTCTGAATCACAATGTTGACTTCCTTGTGGATGACATCCGAAAATGGACAAAAATCAATCAGTATCGAGTTGTTCACACGTGGAATGTCAAAACGTTTACGTTACACCGAATTCAGAAGGCTAATAAGCTGTAGGTTGAGTTCAAAACGGTCTTTAGTCGAATCTACTGTCAGGCAAATCATCCAAATTCGATGTAAATTGTAAGAAACCTTCGCCGTTTTGGGGCACCGTTTGGTTTCCCATTAACAGAGGAGATGTTGTGTAGTTACGGAGGTAAGTGAAGTTTACTAGGTGGGACTTCTGAGCATTTGTTCTCATTAACCACTTTTCGTCCCACTGTACAAGGGCATCAGCGTGCTGTCGGAGGTTTCGCGTCGCTATTTGTCCGCATTTGGATTTGGTCAAAATACGACGATCATCAGCGAACACCCCCTGCATTCTCTAGAGATCACCAAGCCCTCGTCCCTCCATTCCGTGGTGACCCCGAAGGAACTCCACCACTTTTTGGAAGTAACCAAAACATTATGCGAGACCTTTATCAACCCCCAAAACCCATTTCAAACCTTTTTTATGGCCATCCGGAGGTTTGTACAACCAGCCCTTCGTTCGGTACAATTTATGGTACCCTCCATTTATAATTACAAAACTACTTTATGCAATTTTAGTCGTTTGGCCATTCTTTTATTTTCATTAGCCTTGTAATTTAACAATAGGTCGTCACCTACAGACGAAGAAACCCATTGGAAAGCAAATAATTATGAGTTTGAAGTAGGTAAATACTTACAAAATAAATTATTTGCTTTCGATTAACCGAACATCGTTTATTCAATATCGATTGAATTGGTAACATCGATTATTAACTTACAATTAATCATTTGTTGTATAATCGATTATTTGGTTCCAATGCTGCATCCCTAGTTCTATGGATGTAAGCCATTCAGGGAGTGAGACCATCGAAGGTTTTGCACAGGGACCTAGTTGGAGAACGCTTATGGGCATTAGTTGATATTCTTAAAACTGAATTCATTCGTTATGTTTATTTTGTTGAAGTTAGATGCACAAGTACCTCCCCGTACAATAATACCATGAGTTAAGATGCTGTGTACTTTTATTTATTATTAGCACGGGCAACCCCAGTAAACATTTACATAATGTTTATTAAAATACATGGGGGATTACAGCAAGCGAAACGTAATGAAGTGAAAGTAATTAAATAATTGAAAAGAAAGAGGTGAAGACAAAAATATAGATTTGAGATTTGGGAGGGAGGAGTTGTAAAAGTCAAACTGTGGGTAAGAGGCCTGGAGGAGATTCGCACTTCGGAGGGTTCGGTGAAGAGGGCGGTTTTCTAACGTAGTTTGTGAATGAAAAGGGGATATTAAATAAAACTGATGAGCGAGTGGGGGTTTTAGAGGCGACCAAATTAATTTTAGAAAGCGAAGAGGGACAATTTATACGATTGTTGAGTAATTTGAACGACAGAACGAGGTCCGAAGAACGTCAGATTCTTCTTCTTTCCAGGGTATCAAGGTGGCATCTGTGAAGGAGGGCAGTATAAGTCACGACATCCGAGGGGATTCCCGATTTGTACGCCACGTAGAGCAGAATACTTCTTATACTTGAGCATAATATACCCTTTTAAGATTTTCTCTTGTTAGCCAACTTCGTAGCATTACAAAGTACCTACTGCATCGATTTCCTGATTTGATTGACCAATGCTGCTACATGATCCTTCCACTTGAGATGTTGATCCAAGTGCACTAATATTATCGAATTCAGCCTTTCTATTTCCATGCAGCTACACAAGTTTCTTACGACATCACAGTATCCATCTCAAACATTTAATTATAATTAAAGGTACCTTCTAACTTACGTTGCTGGGGGCGTACGATCTCGTTGAATCGAGACATTCGAGGTTCCAGAAAGTCTGAATGTTCGTCTGCTGGATTTCCCTGGTACCTCACAAATGTACCATCACTGTGAGCACTATGAAGTCTGGCTGTGGTAAGCCTACTCCAGTCGTTCTCCACGAGACCATTCGTGAATTTTGATTTAACCAGTCACTGACTAAATCAGGTCTTATCAGCTAGGCGTGGCTAATACGGTTATTCCTTGGTGATAGGTTATCGAGTAACAGCGACCGTCTGGTAATAGGTTGTCGTATCAGGTTATTTTGGTAATAGGTTACCGGCGATTCGGGAACCTTCCGACCTCACAACCGATCTTGTGTCATTTTTAATTCTCACCATTAGCTCGTATGACAACTTTTGCGTTGTTATAATTCCTACATACTGATGCATGTTTCTTGACACTCTGATTGAAATAAGTGCAACAGTGAAAACAGGTACCTACTCGAAAAATAAGATTGAACTCAAAATCGCACCGAAAAAATGAGGTACCTTCTTATTGAAACAGACACACAAATTAATGTACTGAATATGACAGTAATCTCTAAAGAATCGAAATTTCTGTTTTAGTTGAAGAATGGCTAGTCTTTTAATAAATATTATGTGGCTAACTCTGATAGTTGGACTCTTGGTGTAGGAAAAGGGATCTTCAATTTAAAATTCACATCTAATTGCGTTGGTATGCGAGTATAATCGTACAAGTATTTAATCTTGTGTACAGCTAGGTAACTATTATATAGGCATCACAGTCTTACAACTAACTACAGTAGAACCCCTCTAATCCGCCCTCGGATGGTCCGACGCTCCGGGTAATCCGACCTGCCTGCATGCCCCTCGATTTTCGTGGAACTCCCAACGACGGGCGACTTGTTTGTTTTTGTATGTACGACGAAAATTTCTTCGAAAATGAAAATTCAAGTGAATCCCTCTCTTCCCTCTCTGCACACAATGCGACAAAAACTGCGAAACCAGTGAAGTGCTGAATGATGACGACATTGTTGCCGCAGTTTTGGAACATGATGGTGATGAAAACGTAAACTCAGAATTCGACAGTGATGTTGACGAGCCTCCTGTCCAGATTTCACACACCGATGCCAAGAATGCATTTGAAATCGGCCTTCAGTACATAGAGCAGAATCCAGCATCAACACCGATGGACATCTTGTGGATTAAAAACTGGATAAACATTGCAGCTAAGTCCAGAATTTCGTCTTGTAAACAGAAATCTATCACTGACTTTTATTCCAAGTAGACTACTAATTTTTTCAGTACATATATCCTTTTTTTGCAATTAATTTAATAAATAACAAGGAATTCTGGCATTTTAATGCAATATAATTACATATGTATGGTTATTATATCACTGAAGAGAATAATACAAGCTTTTTGTTCTTGTACAGACGTATTTAATGACTTTTTCTGATAATCCGACCTTTTTTGCGTTCCGACCATACTCCTAGTCCCGAGGGTGACGGATTAGAGGGGTTCTACTGTATTGCTAAAATTCAATGAAATTATATCTTAGGCGATTCATTATGGTAATATCATGGTAGGTGCACACCTTTCACGCATTCGTTTTCCGTAACCTATTACCTGGTATTAGGTCCCAGCCAACCTATTGCCAGGTAGTTGGTGGTTATCAAGGAATCCCAAGGGACCGGGAGGGGTATTCGTAAAGAGGCCCTCAAAGGCCTTTCAACCAAGTTCTCAAAACAGTTATTCCAGTAATAGGGTTTTCTGGTATTAGGTTACTGAACAGTATTAGGTTATTTGAAGCGACCAGCGTTGAATATTGTCCAAATGTATCATAAATTGAATCAAATTGTTCTGTTTGTGAATGTTAGAAGAGGAGGCCAGTAACACTGATGGACAAGATGACGGCTTGACTATGAGGCGATTTGATGGAGAGAAATCTGTGAAAGAAGAAGAAGAAATCTTTGAGGAATCAAAATACGACTTCACCTTGGTGTACGGTAGGTACCCATTGTACTCATCACTTGATAACGGTTCGAATGATTTTGAAATTCGGTAGTTCTATGATTTAAAAACAAGGAAATCAAAGGGTTATCAACATTAAGACGTAATGCAACACATACTTTTCAAATATTAACTTGGGGTTTTTGTCCAATATTTGAAGCATATGCAAATCATCAGAATCGGATGTGATGACATCGGTGACCCAATAACACGCTGTTCTTGTTATAGAAGATGAAGCGTGTTTCGACCCCCTGAATCCTGAACTGGATCTTGTGGAAGTTAAAGAAGAACATGATTTCGACGAAGAACCAGCTATTAAGATTGAACCTTCTCCTGCTGATGGTAAGAACTGTTTTTGGTTACTATTTTGGTACATTCTGACCTCTCCGGCGTCTAATGGTTTTTCTCTTGTTCAAATGTCAACAAAGAGGTGCTGAGGTGTATGACACATAATATGCCCCCGTCCCACCAACCTTTAGAATCACGTTTGCAGTGGTACACCTAGCCGTCAATTATCCTAAGTATTGACATTTGAACCCCTAACCAATGTTGAATATTCATATCTATTGTCCCAATGTATCATAAATTGAATCAAGTTGTTCTGTTTGTGTATGTCAGAAGAGGAGGCCAGTAACACTGACCAACAAGAGGACGGCACGACTATGAGGCGATTAGATGGAGATGAAGCTGTAGAAGATGAAGAAGAAATGTTTGAGGAATCAGAATGCGACATCGCGTTGGTGGACAATAATGACAGTAAGTACCCATTGTACTCATGATTTTCATTTGATAACGGTTTGAAAGATTTTGAAATCCAGTATTCCATATATTTACTCCAGTGCCACTGAGTACTTGTAATTTGCATGATTGATGAAGTAGTAAGAATCCTTTCATTCTTCTAAGTGAATAGGTGACTTTTTCTCTCAAACAAGTGGATGAGATTTAAATCATCTTGAAGTATATTGTAGTTAACTTTTTTGCAGGAGAAAAACCATTCTCTTGCCATCTATGCGACTACAAGGCTGCTGAGCGCTCACATCTTTCAAGGCACATGAGAACCCACACAGGTACCTGCAGGTTTAGTTACTAAAACTATAATTCCACATATTTACTCATTGATGAAGTTGGCATCTTTTAGGTGATTTTTTTTTTTTTTAAATAATGTGGATGCAATTTGAATCATCTTGGAGCATTTGATTTGAAAAAACTCTGCACATTCTTGACACAACAGTTTATTATCTTGTAGAAGTATCCCCCCCCCCCTCACCTCTCCAAGTGCAAAACTTTTCTAATTTGCAGGAGAAAAACCATACCCATGTAACCTATGCAACTACGAGGCTGCTCAGCCATCACATCTTGCAAACCACATGAGAACCCACACAGGTACCTGCAAGTTTAGTTACTAAAACTATAATTCCATATATTTAGTGCCACTGAGTACTAGTAATTTGCATGATTGATGAAGTAGTAAGAATCCTTTCATTCTTCTAAGTGAATAGATGAGTTTTTCTCTCATACAAGTGGATGAGATTTAAATCATGTTGAAGTATATTGAAGTTAACTTTTTTTGCAGGAGAAAAACCATTCTCTTGTCATCTATGCGGCTACAAGGCTGCTCAACGAGTACATATTTCAATGCACATGAGATCCCACACAGGTACCTGCAGGTTTAGTTACTAAAACTATAATTCCATATATTTACTCTAGTGCCACTGAGTACTTGTAATTTACATCATTGATGAAGTAGTAAGAATCCTTTCATTCTTCTGAGAGAATAGGTGACTTTTCCTCTCATACAAGTGGATGAGATTTAAATCTTGAAGTATATTGAAGTTAACTTTTTTGCAGGAGAAAAACCATTCTCTTGTCATCTATGCGACTACAAGGCTGCTGAGCGCTCATCTCTTTCAAACCACATGAGAACCCACACAGGTACCTGCAGGTTTAGTTACTAAAACTATAATTCCATATATTTACTCTAGTGCCACTGATTACTTGTAATTTGCATCATTGATGCAGTTGTAAGAATCCTTTCATTCTTCTAAGTGAATAGGTGACTATTTCTCTCATACAAGTGGATGAGATTTAAATCATATTGAAGTATATTGAAGTTAACCTTTTTTGCAGGAGAAAAACCATTCTCTTGCCATCTATGCGACTACAAGGCTGCTCAGCGCTCATCTCTTTCAGTGCACATGAGATCCCACACAGGTACCTGCAGGTTTAGTTACTAAAACTATAATTCCATATATTTACTCTAGTGCCACTGAGTACTTGTAATTTGCATCACTGATGAAGTAGTAAGAATCCTTTCATTCTTCTAAGTGAATAGGTGACTTTTTCTCTCATACAAGTGGATGAGATTTAAATCATATTGAAGTATATTGAAGTTAACCTGTTTTGCAGGAGAAAAACCATTCTCTTGCCATCTATGCGACTACAAGGCTGCTCAGCGCTCATCTCTTTCAGTGCACATGAGATCCCACACAGGTACCTGCAGGTTTAGTTACTAAAACTATAATTCCATAGATTTACTCCAGTGCCACTGAGTACTAGTAATTTGCATGATTGATGAAGTAGTAAGAATCCTTTCATTCTTCTAAGTGAATAGGTGACTTTTTCTCTCATACAAGTGGATGAGATTTAAATCATCTTGAAGTATATTTAAGTTAACTTTTTATTTGCAGGAGAAAAACCATTCTCTTGTCATCTATGCGACTACAAGGCTGCTCGTTCCTCAACTCTTACAAGGCACATGAGAACCCACACAGGTACCTGCAGGTTTAGTTACTAAAACTATAATTCCATATATTTACTCCAGTGCCACTGAGTACTTGTAATTTGCATCATTGATGAAGTAGTAAGAATCCTTTCATCCTTCTAAGTGAGTAGGTGACTTTTTCTCTCATGCAAGTGGATGAGATTTAAATCATCTTGAAGCATATTGAAGTTACCTTTTTTTTGCAGGAGAAAAACCATTCTCTTGTCATCTATGTGACTACAAGGCTGCTGAGCGCTCATCTCTTTCAAACCACATGCGAACCCACACAGGTACCTGCACGTTTAGTTACTGAAACTATAATTCCATATATTTACTCTAGTGCCACTGAGTGCTTGTAATTTGCTTCATTGATGAAGTAAGCATCTTTTAGGTGATTTTTATTTTTAAATAATGTGGATGCAATTCGAATCATCTCAGAGTATTTGATTTGAAAAAACTCTGCTAATTCTTGACACAACAGTTTATTATCTTGTAGAATTATCCCCCCCCCCCCCTCCACCATGGAAGGTGCCCAATGATTAAGTTTATATCGAGAAGTGAACTTTAATTTTGTTATCATCTAACTGTTTAGAAAGAAGGAGAAGGAATTTTTATTTTGCACTTTGTAAATACTGAAGAAGAAAAATGTCTGACTAGTTGTAAATATGTATGATAAAGATTTTTTCCTGTACTACTGGAAGAGCCGGCTACTAAGCCTGAAGTAGTACAGATATATAAATAAAGTTATTCATTCATTCACCTCTATCAGCTATCCAAGTGCAAAACTTTTTTAATTTGCAGGAGAAAAACCATTCTCTTGCCATCTATGCGACTACAAGGCTGCTGAGCGCTCATCTCTTTCAAACCACATGAAAACCCACACAGGTACCTGCAGGTTTAGTTACTAAAACTATAATTCCATATATTTACTCCAGTGCCACTGAGTGCTTGTAATTTGCATGATTGATGAAGTAGTAAGAATCCTTTCATTCTTCTAAGTGAATAGGTGACTTTTTCTCTCATACATGTGGATGAGATTTAAATCATCTTGAAGTATATTGAAGTTAACTTTTTTTTTTTGCAGGAGAAAAACCATTCTCTTGCAAGCTATGCGACTACAAGGCTGCTCAGTCATCACATCTTGCAAACCACATGAGAACCCACTCAGGTACCTGCAGGTTTAGTTACTAAAACTATAATTCCATATATTTACTCTTGTGCCACCGAGTGCTTGTAATTTGCTTCATTGATGCAGTTGTAAGAATCCTTTCATTCTTCTAAGTGAATAGGTGACTTTTTCTCTCATACAAGTGGATGAGATTTAAATCATCTTGAAGTATATTGGAGTTAACAATTTTTTTTTTTTTGCAGGAGAAAAACCATTCTTTTGCCATCTATGCAACTACAAGGCTGCTAAGCGAGGACATATTTCAATGCACATGAGAACCCACACAGGTACCTGCAGGTTTAGTTACTAAAACTATAATTCCATATATTTACTCTAGTGCCACTGAGTACTAGTAATTTGCATGATTGATGAAGTAGGTAGTAAGAATCTTTTCATTCTTCTAAGTGAATAGGTGACTTTTTTTTCTCATACAAGTGGATGAGATTTAAATCATCTTAAATTATATTGAAATTACCGTTTTTATTTGCAGGAGAAAAACCATTCTCTTGCCATCTATGTGACTACAAGGCTGCTGTGCGCTCAAATCTTTCAAAGCACATGAGATCCCACACAGGTACCTGCAGGTTTAGTTACTAAAACTATAATTCCATATATTTACTCTTGTGCCACTGAGTGCTTGTAATTTGCTTCATTGATGAAGTAAGCATCTTTTAGGTGATTTTTTCTTTCATTTTTTTACAATAATGTGGATGAAATTTGAATCATCTTGGAGCATTTGATTTGAAAAACTCTGCAAATTCTCGACACAACAGTTTATTATCTTGTAGAATTATCCCCCCCCCCCCTACCTCTATCAGCAATCCAAGTGCAAAACTTTTTTAATTTGCAGGAGAAAAACCATACCCATGTAACCTATGCAACTACAAGGCTGCTCACCCAACACATCTTGCAAACCACATGAGAACCCACACAGGTACCTGCAGGTTTAGTTACTAAAACTATAATTCCATATATTTACTCCAGTGCCACTGAGTACTTGTAAATTGCATCACTGATGAAGTAGTAAGAATCCTTTCATTCTTCTAAGTGAATAGGCGACTTTTTCTCTCATACAAGTGGATGAGATTTAAATCATCTTAAAGTATATTGAAATTAACATTTGTTTTTTTTTTTGCAGGAGAAAAACCATTCTCTTGCCATCTATGTGACCACAAGGCTGCTGTGCGCTCAAATCTTTCAAAGCACATGAGATCCCACACAGGTACCTGCAGGTTTAGTTACTAAAACTATAATTCCATGTATTTACTCTTGTGCCAGTGAGTACTTGTAATTTCCATCATTGATGAAGTTGGCATCTTTTCAAGCTGCTAAGTGAATAGGTGATTTTTCCTCTCATACAAGTGGATGAGATTTACCTCATCTTGAAGTATACTTTGATTTGAAAAATATCCAGGCATAGCCCCATTATGAATGGTAGGTAGGTACTTGTTAAATAGACAGCCACACTACTTACATGTTAGGTACCTTCCTATGTTCATATCATCAACTATTAGGGCCAGGAGCGTAGCGTGGCTCTGATCGTGGGGGTACCGCACCCAATTCAGTCAGAGACACACTCACACGCCCGCGCCAGAATACACACAGATGACCGCACACAATGTACGTCTGACGTCACCTGCCCCCCCCCCCCCCCTATCAGCGATAATTTTGCGGTTCATAATAAGAAGAATTTGCGATAATAAGAAGAAGGTATAGATCCACGATCTCACTCAGATCGTGGATCGTTACCTTCTTCTTCTTCTTTTTCTTAGATGACTTGCCTTCTTGAAAGGTAGGTAGCATGGAAGAAGGAAATCTTCCATGGGTTGGTAGGTAGCTGTGGGTAATTTTCAATTGAATGTTTCACTTTTGATTAAATATTTTGTTATTCGTAATGACTTTCTTCATCATTCAACTTCTACTTACATTCTTCACTTCTTGTGGGGACGAGCCGCTTCCTGCGCTGCCCCTGACGCTACGCCCCTGATTAGGGCTGCAGTTTAGGAAGAAGAAGAAGAAAATACTAAATATGAAAATCAAATCCTGAATCTACTCTAGAATATACTCATTCCTTCTTAAAATTATTGTCATTTATTGCAGGTGAGAAATCATCGAAACGAAGGAGGCAAATGAGTGTACGCACTAAAACTTCTGATTCCAAGGGACAACGCCAGGCAGATGCAGAGTCGACTTCCTCTGATACTGATTAGACGATGAACCATAGTGCACAATCAATATGGACTCTGATACAAATGTGGTTGACGATTGGGCAACGCCCACATCTTCCAAAATTCCGAAAATACTTGATTTGTGATAAAAAATAGCTTTGATATTCTTTTATAAGTAAATGTGACTCTCATCCAAAACACTCGTTGACTTTGATTGTTCCTGTTTAACCCTTTTGTGCATGATTTGTTCTTTTGTTGAGGAAAACTCCGAGTGGTAGGAATAGGTCTCAGGATAGCGGGAAAAATAAGGAAAGATTTCATCACTGTTTTTTCCCTGGAATTCCTAAAAACTGGAAAGTGTCTGAAGGCATCATTGTACGTATGGGCAGCACCTCGCTCTGGACCTTGGGAGGGTGTTGTCATCAATGAAATCCTGTTTTAATGAGCATTTGAATTTATTGAAACACGCGAGAATCTTCAAAAACCGATTGGTTGGTGTTCTCTTGTTGAATATTTGTAGAACTGTTTGACAATTAAGAATGGTAATCCTTCAACACGTTTTTCCTTCAGTTAAACACAAATAAACTTCACATTTCTCACAATAACCACAATTTTGGAGTTGGGTTCCTCTTGAAACTGAAGGAGTGTGCGCTGGGCATTGAGGGAGGTCAACTTCTACAAAGTCAAACAACTCATTTTCATCTGGAAACCGACCAACCAACTAGTCCCCATTCGTCTCTCACAAATCGTCTGGAAATTCATAAAAATTCATTGGGAGGTTCACAAAGAACGAGGAGCGTAGCGTGACTCTGGACATGGAGGTACCGCACTCAATTCAACACCCCCCCCCCCCCCTCATACTAACTCTATCACCCTCAAAATGACAAGTGACTTAGTTACAATTAGACCTTCGAGGTCACTCTGGGGTCAAAATTGACCCCACCGAATATATTTTGTATGATTTTTGGGCCTTACAATTTTTTTAGCCAAAAGGGATATTTTGTAAATTAGGTTGATAGCATTGGCTAGGCGAGGAAGTGATAGCATCTGGCTGTATACGTTGTGACCTCGAGCGAGAGGGTTGTGAATCTCTTGTGGGGCACTTCTGACCCCAGTGTGTCTTCTGCGTTCCTAATTTTGTTCTGTTGGGGTAGCCATTGACCCCAGTGTGTATTTTGGATTTCATCACTAGGTAAGTCAGATAATATCATAATTCACTTATTTTCTCATAGAAAATAAGTATTTTTATAATCTGGTAGTCAGTAGGTATTTCCTTTTCTCGACCACTCCTACTAGATGACTCAGGTGAAGATTCTCAACTGGGTAAATGTGTCTAGTTGATGGGCTATCATAGGTCAGGTTTCATTTTGGTTCAAAAAATGGTTTGGGTTTTGGCATTTTATGTACTCAGATGGGGGTTTCCTGACTAAGGTTGAATTGACTACATTACTGCTTAACACCTACTAATTATTTTACTCATTTTTAGAGCGTGTTTATGTTCTGACGACCGCACTACGAGAAATGAAAGACGACTAACCGATAAATTTGCACCCATTCGAGAGATATGGGACACTTTTATTGCAAACTGTACAAGTTCACAGTCATACCGAAACGACGTGTGAAAAATGCAATTAGGTACTTATAACAAATAATAATACTAACTATCTACCTAATAATTCCGTCGTGTTTTTAAAAACAACTTTTAAAAATACATTCATATTTCGTTTTTTATATGTGCCTATTGCTTAGATGTAATCTTGCAATTACTATTAATTATTTTTTCATAAAAAATTAATAGAATGAGATGATAAACAATTGAATGCGGAATAAAAACAGTGTATCAGTTTAGGTTAGAAAAAAGGAAGAGATGTGAAAAATGGAGTAAGTTCAAGGTATCGTGAAAACTTTACTATTAAACTTACAAAGTTACAGTTTTTTCAGAGTTTTATTCGAGAGATAGTCAGCGTTGATAATTTGCTTTTAATTATTGTGTATCTTCAGAACTGAATTTTTAATATTCATATGCCCAAAACTTTGATTTTTGAAAATTTTACTAAGAATGGTTTCAAGAAGCCACGAATAAAATATTCAATTCTAACTTAATGTACCTATTCTTTTTCTTGTTTCTATGCGTAGGTAGGTTAATATTTGATTTTTTTAAATAGTTAGTTATTGGGAAACTATTTATTGAGTATAATATATAAATTAAAATACATTTGGGGTCAATTTTGACCCCAGAGTGTCTACCGTGTCACAAAAAAAAATGATGAAAAAAATGCTTGCATACGAGTCTGCAACACAATGGGACATTTTATGTCAATATTAATAATATCCAATCTTAACAAACCGTTCAGTTACCAATTTATTTTTAATCACATAGGTATATATATAACTTAACTTAACTCGCGGGACTTTGGGAGAAGCTTTTTAAAAAACTTGTTAAGCTTCCAAAGTCCTAAATTAAGAAATTTATTTTTCGAACAACCTTTACACAGGAAAATAGGATCGAACTGGACTGGACGAGCGTGAGAGAGAGACTGCCGGCTCTGCTTGCTTCAGCATTTAATATCCGTAAACTTGGCGATTTACGTTACCGTATCTCCTCCCCCTTTAGATCTTTCCACTACCTGGAAGGTGGATAGAAAAATTCGGCGGGGTTGCTATTTGGCTAGTAGGGGTTGCAGTATCAGTTCGAACCTCAACATTTTTCATTTTATGATTACAGTAGTGAATAAAGTAAGATATACAAACAATCCCTACAACATATAAAATTATAGTCCATATACTTGGGGTGAAATATTGCCTCAAGTCTAAAGGAGTTATTATTTGAACATGATTTAATTTAACAGCTTGAAAATTTAGGTCTTTCGGGTTAATTGTTACATCTGACATCTGATTGTCGTTGACTTGAAAATTTAGGTCTGTTAATAAATTTGGTTGGCCGACCGATTCGCTCTCAAGGTGTAAAGGAAGGTTATGATAGAAGATTTCACTATCTTCGTTCTGAGGTAGGTACTTTTCATGCTACAGAATGAAGGTAATTTCGCATGTTTGTTGGTAGGTACTTCTTTCATAGAAACATTTTTCCAGCGTAGGTAGGTGGAATTACAAACCCTGGAATCAAGACCGATATAAAAAAAATGGTTTAAGAACAACGAAGATCGATGAGAACTGCGGGAGACCCCAAGAAAGTAGGAGTGCATTGGTGGATGGTTCAAACCCAACTACCCTAAGGGACGTATCGCATTGGCCAACCACACCGAAACGGAAGGGAAACCGCATGACACACAGAATGCCCTGTCATCTCAAGCAAACTATGGCGTGAAGTGTATGATGAGAAAGATGAAAAGAAAAAGCGAGAACAGGCTGCAAAAGATGAGCGACGAAAAATACGGGAGAATAATAAGGCATCCAAGGAGCCAAAGGAAAATATGAAGAATTCGATCGTGGAGCCAACCCCTGGGACCTCCCAAATCACCAAAGCCACTTGGAGTAAGCTTTGTTTTAAATGTGGGGGAACAGCTAAGAACAACGACAGCCACAGGAGCGAATCGTGTGAGAAGATCTTCCACCAAAGATGTAGGTACTTCCCACGTCATCGAGGACCTCGGGGACGACGAAGTATTCTCTGTATGTTCACCGTGCCTCAAAGAATATCCCGCCTGATAATTTTCTATTTCAGAGTTTAGGTAGTAGGTATTTTTGTTCCTAATGTTTTTACCTTCAAGTACCAGAGTTAACAATAGGTAAGTACCTACCTAGGTACCTATTCGAAGTCTACCTCGTGTGGATGCCTAGTACTAATGTTTATGTAAATATTTGAAATGTATCTCTTTTGTATGTTACTAGTCCTTTTTCTTACGACCAGTCGGGTGTATTGCAATAATACTTATGTTGTAAGTGTCAGCATACCTAAGGCCAAAGTCCCCTTGTTTAAAAGTTTCTGCGTATACCTAGGCTGATATAAAGGCTGATAAAATTTGAATGTACTTACCTACCAAACAAACCTTGACTGTGACTCGAAATAATTTTCTCAGTGGTTTTTAACGGTGCAAATTATTTGTACCTCCCTTTGTTTTTTAAGCTGCCAAATAACTTGTCTTTTTTAAGAAAATTAAAAACGTTACTTTATACATTTTGGTAGCGTTGTTTCTTCTGATACACCTTGGTTCATGAGATGCCGAATACTGGAGCTATGAGGTGCCGAATACTGAAATTAGTATGCCGAAAACTAGTTCTTTTAGAGTGCCGAAAACTGGGAAAAAGGTGCCCAAAACTGAATCACACAGGTTTTTTGCAAGTTTACATTGAAAAAAAATATATATATACAAAAGTTATCTGATTTTTTGTTTCAAATTTCGAAAGTAGAGATCTTGTCGATCATAAAATCAGTGGAGACGTTGCCCTAAAAAAGTAACTCACTTCAGGGTACGATAAATAACGTCAAAAATTTCCTTAAGGGTGCCGAGAATAGTTTTGAGGGTTTTACCCTAAGTGACGCGAGCGCTCGAACGGAGATTTGAGGAAGAAGTTGACTGCTCGTCTGTCGTCTCGTCATGTGAAGTGGAAGACTATAACCCTTTTGTTACCTCCCCTCCATGGAAGAAGGGAGTTTATAACCCTTTTGCTGCCTCCCCTCAAGATTGTTGCCTCGTGTGTTGTGAGAAGTTGTGTTTTGAGTGCAATTCGTTCGCGTATATTTAAACTGTCAATTTATATCAAAATATCATCAACATTAGTCAAGTTCTCAGTGTCAGAGGATCACAGTGAAATTCTTATAACTTTTCGAGGGTTTCGTTGACTGTTTGTGCTCCGTCGACGTGCTTCAGGTGCAGTGTTCCAAATGGCTGAAGGCGCGAATTCATCAAATGCACGAGTTTCCTCTGTCGTTTCACTCGCAGGTACGAGAGATTTTCAAAAGGAAGACAAGAGTATTTGAAACAATCGTCTATTTCCACTGAAACATCATGTACCTAACTGTTAGACCGGTTTCGCTGATTGAACCAACGTCAGTAACTAAACAATACTCACATTTCAGTGGAAACAGACGATTCTTCAAATCGTCGATGAAACAGCAACATGCTATAAGTCAATTTTTATACATCAGTTATAAAGTTTAGACATCATTCCTTATTCAAATTTTCGCGCCGGATCGACTGGAGAAGTCAGTTTTTCGACAAAACTACTCCCTGGGAAGTTATTGATGTGTTGCCAACAAGCTATTATTCAGTTTGAAACCAACATGCTGTTGTGGCGAGGCAACGACGAAAGTTTTGTAAACACTTTTCTGTCTCTCCTGAAAAGTTGGGAAAAATGAGTTGCTGTTTCACCGACGAAATACTCTGATTTTCCTTAACGTGGGTTTCCACGATTTCGTCGCCTAATGATTTAGTTCGTAGAGATTTTCAAGGTAAATGTGTAGTATAACGTACTCAGCCCCGATTTTTTCTGAATCACAATGTTGACTTCCGTGTGGATGACATCCGAAAATGGACAAAAATCAATCATTTTCGAGTTGTTCACACGTGGAATGTCAAAACGTTTACGTCACACCGAATTCAGAAGGTTAATAAGCTGTAGGTTGAGTTCAAAACGGTCTTTAGTCGAATCGTAAGAAAGAAATACGTAAAGAAATACGTAAGAAAGAAAAAATGTACAAAGCCACACAAAGACAACCCTTTAATTCTAATTATTGCGCATACTTTCACAAATATCAGAAAAAATTAAAAATACTGATAAGATTAAGTGAGGAGAAATACTACAAATCGAGGTTAGATAGTGTAGTAGGGGACAGCAGAAAAACATGGAGCTTGATGAATGAAATAATGATGAAAGCTAAGAATAAAAATATTAAAATGATAAAAAAATTGGCATTGGGCAATAAGCTAGTTGACGCCGTTGAGAACCCTAGAAAGTGTGGCAATATTTTTAATGAATTTTTCGCAAGTGTAGGAAGTAACCTAGCGGCGTCAATTCCTCTGGTGAATCGGAGTGAGGCGAGTGGTATGGAGGAGCGTAAAGCGAGTGCCCCCACTGAGGGGATGCTCCTGGTGAACGTCAGTGAGAATGATGTTCTTCGTGCAATTGATTCGCTAAAGGGAGGCTCTAGTCCAGGGTGGGACGAAATAGACTCTAAAATTGTAAAACTTTGTAAAAGTGCGCTAAGTAAACCGTTGGCACATTTAATTAACCTTAGTTTCAGGTCAGGTATTTTTCCTTCCAACATGAAATTGGCCGTGGTTGTTCCTCTATACAAGGCGGGAGTAAAAACTCAGTGTACCAACTACCGTCCGATCTCTTTGCTAAGTAGTATATCTAAAATAATAGAGAGGTGTGCTAAGGAGCAACTACTTGCTTTTCTTGAGGGAAATAAATTGTTGAGTAACAACCAATATGGGTTCCGAAGGACCTATAGCACTCAGGACGCAGTTTCTCGTTTAAGCTCCCACGTAATTAACGATCTAGATAAGGGTCTTAAGCCATTAGCAGTTTTCCTTGATTTAGCGAAAGCTTTTGATAGCATCTCCCATGACCTTCTTTATGAGAAAATGGCTAAGATGGGGATTAGATCGGGTACATTGGCGTGGTTCAAGAGCTATTTAGGTAACCGTCAGCAAATTGTCAGAATAAATGGCGTAAAAAGCGACAAAATAGAACTAACAGGATGGGGCGTGCCGCAGGGAACGGTCCTGGGGCCTGTGCTTTTCCTAATCTACATAAATGATTTGGGTGAGTTGGGCATTCCAGGAATTAAGATACTGTTTGCAGATGACACAGTGCTGTACTTTAATGGGAACACGTGGAATGAAGCTTTTTCTAGAGCAAACACGGGGTTACGTAATGTGTTTTTATGGCTAAATGCAAATAAACTTAGTCTGAATGTTAAAAAGTCTCAGTATGTGGCGTTTGCTTTGAATTCAGCGGGTATCCCGGTCAATGGTGACATTATACTGCACATTGATAAATGCTCACCCGAAAACTGCAAGACAGCATGTAGGATTTTGGACAGGGCCGATTGCGTTCGGTATCTTGGCATTTGGTTTGACCGGCACATGAGATGGGAAAAGCAAATAAGCCATGTATCCCAGATGCTGCGGAAGAATATGTATTTGTTTGCCCGTTTAAGGTCCTTCCTCTCTGACAGATTGCTGAGAGTTGTGTATTTTGCACTAGTTCAATCGGTGCTGTCTTACTGTCTTCCTTGTTGGGGTGGAGCGTATCAAACCACGCTCGCTCCGTTAATCACAGCTCAGAAGGCCATAGTGAGGATAATTTCTAGGAAAAGTTCTCGAGAACACACGATGCCTCTTTTTAAAAAAATTAGAATTTTGCCATTCTCCATGCTGAAAGAGCTTGCATTTGTAAAGCATTTTGTAAAGTGCAAACACTTTGTTTACCCGTCTCACGAAATTAGTACAAGGTTTAAAACAAATATTAACATTGTAGTTCCCCATAATACCACAGCACTGGCAAAAAATTTCTATGAGTCTTGTTCGGTTGGGATCATTAACGGTTTTCCAGCCGATCTAAAGACATTTATTTACTCTGGTTCGTATACTGTTAAACAGGTCACAGAAAAGTTAAAATTGTATTATGCAGGCCGTTTAGCTTCAGAACAATGACTTGTTGTTGGTTCATTTTAGGAACATTTGTTTATTCATATATAATACTCAATATATATAACACTCGATATAATATATATTATATACAAAGGTACTCAATGAATCTTATGTAAATGGTTCTCTTGCTTGATAGGAGCCATAGTGACTGCTCATCCCCTGCCACGGGCTTTTGCCTATATAGGGGATTAATTTCCATAATTGTGACAGGCCATTAATGGCCTGTGCTGGATTTTTCATTGTATTATTGTGTATATTTTGGAAATAAAAATTTATAAAAAAAAAAAAAAAAAAAAAAATCTACTGTCAGGAAAATCACCCAAATTCGATGTAAATTGTAAGAAACCTTCACCGTTTTGGGGCACCGTTTGGTTTCCCATTAACAGAGGAGATGTTGTGTAGTTACGGAGGTAAGTGAAGTTCACTAGGAGGGACTTCTGAGCATTTGTTCTCATTAACCACTTTTCGTCCCACTGTACAAGGGCATCAGCGTGCTGTCGGAGGTTTCGCGTCGCTATTTGTCCGCATTTGGATTTGGTCAAAATACGACGATCATCAGCGAACACCCCCTGCATTCTCTAGACATCACCAAGCCCTCGTCCCTTCATTCCGTGGTGACCCCGAAGGAACTCCACCACTTTTTGGAAGTAACCAAAACATTATGCGAGACCTTTATCAACCCCCAAAACACATTTCAAACCTTTTTTTATGGTCATCCGGAGGTTTGTACAACCAGCGCTTCGTTCGGTACAATTTATGGTACAATCCATTTATAATTACAAAACTACTTTATGCAATTTTAGTCGTTTGGCCATTCTTTTATTTTCATCAGCCTTGTAATTTAACAATAGGTCGTCACCTACAGACGAAGAAACCCATTGGAAAGCAAATAATTATGAGTTTGAAGTAGGTAAATACTTGAAAAATAAATTATTTGCTTTCGATTAACCGAACATCGATTATTCAATATCAATTGAATTGGTTACATCGATTATTAGCTTACGAATAATCATTTGTTGTATAATCGATTATTTGGTTCCAATGTTGCATCCCTAGTTCTATGGATGTAAGCCATTCTGGGAGTGAGAACACCGAAGGTTTCGCACAGGGACCTAGTTGGAGAACGCTTATGGGCATTAGTTGATATTCTTAAAACTGAATTCATTCGTTATGTTTATTTTGTTGAAGTTAGATGCACAAGTACCTCCCCATACAATAATACCATGAGTTAAGATGCGGTGTACTTTTATTTATTATTTTATTTATTATTAGCACGGGCAACCCCAGTAAACATTTACATTATGTTTATTAAAATACATGGGGGATTACAGCAAGTGAAACGTAATGAAGTGACAGTCATGAAATCATTGAAAAGAAAGAGGTGAAGACAACAATATAGATTTGAGATTTGGGAGGGAGGAGTTGAAAAAGTCAAACTGTGGGTAAGAGGCCTGGAGGAGATTCGCACTTCGGAGGGTTCGGTGAAGAGGGCGGTTTTCTAACGTAGTTTGTGAATGAAAAACTCTGCAAATTCTTGACACAACGGTTCATTATCTTCTCTGTACAGATCACCCTTCTGTCTAGATCACTAGGTCTAAATGTCTAGATCCTAAATGTTAGATTAATTATTATTATCAATTATCACTAATTATTAACAATTTTATCAAGTACCTAGTGAAAATTATTATAATTTATTGTTAGGTAATAATAATTCGTATTTATTATTAATAATAATTATTATTAATTATGATTAATTAATGCGATATAATTCTGGGGTTTTTAATACTACGTCGGTAATAATTTTTCTATAAAAGAAGTACCTACCAACAAACCTTCGAAATTACCTTCATTTCCGTAGCACGAAACGCACCTCAGAACAACAAACTCGACATCACTTAAGCCATATGATGTTCCAAAGAGCTTGTTAGTATGAAAATGGACCTGTATTTCAACCGTTTGATTCACGATCGTGTTGACAGGCTCAACCTTTGAGCCGTAATTGTGAACGAACGGCTGGTCGTACAAAGCTGCGGATGGTCTTAAAAAATTCTACGGAACAAACTCTATCTAAATATGAAATAAAAACTCTGCAAATTCTTGACACAACGGTTTATTATCTCCCTTGTGCAGATCACCCTTCTGTCTATACCAGACTGTGTTGCAAATCGGCACCATACCATATTCTCACCGTACTCATACCATACCATTCGAATTTCTTTCCTATCATACCATACTGTACTATACCAAATCATACCTACATACAATAATATACCATACCATAATCATACCATGTTCTACAAACCGAGTGAATACTGAAGTGTCACCCATTTCTGACCTATATGTAAAATTTCAAGTATCTAGCTCATCACCAAAATTTAATTTGTTTAAACAAATAGGTATTATTTAAACAATTTTACAGACAAGAAACCGAGTGAATATTGCATTGTGATCCAGTTCTGAACTATTTTTAAAATTTCAAGTATCTAGCTCATCATCAAAATTTAATTTGTATTATTACAAAAAGGTATTATTTAAACAATTTTACAGATGAGAAACCGAGTGAATATTGCAATGTGGTCTATCCCCGACTCACGGTTAAAATTTCTAGACTGTAGTTTACCGGGAAGATGACAAAAGGTAGTTTTATTCTGGGCGTCTGAGGGTTGGGTCACATAACGTCCGTTTTCGACGCGAAAGATTAGTGTTTTTCCTAAACCTTTGCGCGCTCACTGTGAACGAACGGCTGGTCGCACAAAAATCCAATTGGTCTTAAGAGATTCGTAATTTTTCAGGTCATTCAAACGTGAACTGAAAATTACACGTTTCAGTTAAATATTTTGAGATATGACATTGTCGAAATTTTAAATTTCGTTTTGAACCCCTTCCCCTTGACCTAGGGTTATGAAAAGTTTCGAGGATCATTGTGGGGCTGGTCCAAACCCAGAAACCGAATTTCGTAATTTTAACTCAACGCTAACTGGGCAAAGTGGCGCGTACGGCGGACGGACGGATTCTACATTAAAATTCCCCAGTACTCAATGGTCTAAGGTGGGGAGCTCTGCTCCTTCGCCTCTCAGACGAGACCATGCCTTGCAGAATGTATGGAATGTTTGGCATCTCTCTTTGGTCATCAGGAGGCGTTCAAGGGCGTCGCTGTATACAGCGTCTCCGCATAGGTCTTGCCTTTGCTCTGCATACAGTGGGCAGTCACGAACGACGTGCTCAGCCACCTCCAGGGGCTTTCCGCACGGGCAGGCTGGGGAATCGCGGCGCCTGAACTCGTGAAGTTTTCCACTGAAGTTCCCATGGCCGGTTAGTAGCTGCGTAACCTCGTAGCAAGGCCGCAGCCAGTCGCTCTCCATCCTTCTTCGAACATCGGGTAAGTAGCTATGCGTAAGCCGACCCGTAGTCCCAGCATCCCATCGTTGCTGCCATGTACGGTGCACCCATTGATGTATTGCTTCACGCTTCTCTTTGAGTGTGGAGGCTCTGCTGCAGTGCTCAGACAGTTCAGGAAGCACACCCGCACACGTTCGTTGTGGCCACCTCAAAGATGCTTCGGCAACTCTTGCATCCAACACCAGGTCCAGCGGCACACAACCCGAAATCACCTGGAGCCCTAGTGTTGATGCGGTCCTATATCCCCTGGTCAGTGCCAAGAGCGCCGCTCTTTGGAGCCTCAATATTGTCTGGCGAATCCTCTTAGTGGGTAGGTCCCACCATGTGGGTGCAGCATACATCACTACTGGTAGGAACACAGTGCGGTAATAGTGCCGTCGGTCAGGAGGCCATTTAGGAAGGGTGGGCCCGGGACCGGTGGGACTCCTCCAATCCCTCGGTCTATTGTGTGAATGTAACCAACTGTGAATGAGATTTTATTGGCGAGAATGTAAATTATTAATGAGTGAATGTATTACATAAAAGAAACCCGACTGTGATAACCGCGTTCCTGTATAAACTTTATTGTGATAACCTAGGCTAGCGTAGAATAAGGACGGGAGGAATTTTATAGGAGTACTCACCCGTCACACCCCTGTACAGTATGAGCCTGCCAGTGATTGAAGAGCCGCAAGCCATAAGAAGAGGCGGCGAGTAATGAGGCCGAGCAACATATATTTATATATAAGAGAAAAGCCTGCCAATGATGGAAGAACCACAAAATATAAGAAGAGGTGGGGAGTACTGAGGCCTAGCTGATGAGAAAATAGATCTCAGAAAGGGATCTACCCCTCTGCCCCTAAAAAATCCCGTACAAAACCCGGCACCTCCACGTGGTCCGTCTGGACATGCCTATGCATGACTAAGACCGGAGGGGGCAGAAAAAGGGGGACCTGCTGCTGTGCTTGGCATTGAAAATGCCAAAAACAAGTCTGCCAAAGCCTAAGAGCCTGAAAAACATTGTCATGGGCCCCATGGCCTAGATACAATGTACCATAGAAGTGCACAGCAGTACGGACGGACGGATTTATCAAAGATAATAAACCATTGGAATCGCCCAAAGAAAAAATTTTTTTAACCCCCCCTCAAAATTTGTTGGTTTACGTTTCAAGATACGTAGATTCAGAAAATCGAATTAAAAAAAATCCGTCTGTCCGCCGTACGCCGTCCGCGCCACTTTGCCCAGTTGTCGGTATAAGGTTGTCGTATTCGGTTATTTTGGTAATAGGTTACCGGCGATTCGGGAACCTTTCCACCGCCCAACGCGGACTGGATTTTCAGGCTCACAACCGATCTTGTGTCATTTTTGACATTTTATGTCTTTACTCTGGCACATAACTCGAAAAACGTTACACGAAATCGTCACGAAAATATTCCTGATGATTTTCGCTTACAACCGATTCGTTGCTACGGAACTTAAACTTCGCCAGTTATCATCGTACAAAAATCGTTCACCACTCGTTGGATAGCTCTCGATTTACCTAACCATATTACGTTAACCACTGCGGAGTGCGTGGCCGACAAGCCGCGGCATGAGCGTGATTGTTTAAATAATTGTTTACACACAGGTGATCATTCTCAATAATTTATATTGTCTATACGAAATTCGTATTACGAATGCAAGCTTCATAATTTATGATGAACCCTACAATTAAGTATAACAACTACGCTACTGGGGTAGGTGATGTAGCATTGCGACAGCCACGCTGCAAAAGCCTGTATGTTGAAAAGCTGAGAATGTTCAGGAGACGAAAAAAACTTTGTATTTTTTGTCTACCGAACTCTGAGTTCTTTCTTCCATTTTTATTGTGTGCCAAGGGAAAGAGTGAAACTTTCTAAGCAATTCGGTTGATCTCTTACCCTGAATGCGCCTCTGAAACCCAATTTAACAACTTACAGGAATTTACACAGGATTGAATGTCAACTTACAGGGTTTATCACACACTGAAAAATGATTACACCGTTATGGAAACGAATGAAAAACTTTATTTAAAATGGAAAAATCGAAATAAGGCACAATTTTTTAGTCCCACAGGCTACCAAAAAGGTATTTAAAAATAAATAACAAACAGTCTCATCGCTCAGTCTTGAGATTAAAATTAAGTCACTACTCTTAGTATTTTAGTGCAAAAAATTGAACTAGAAGGAAAGCTAAATACATGAACTAAACATGACTAGAGTGGCAATTTAGTTTCCACCTAGAATAAAATCCTTTTTTTGCGTAACTAATGACTAAGCCCATCATAAAATGGATGGTAATCTTTTGGAATTACGTTTTTCAAGTCATGTAAGTGTCTGAACTTATCCTCTTTTATTTTAACAGGACTTCTGTACAGTCTGTTGATCACGCCTTGGAATGGGTTCTTCTTCTTTCTCTTTTCGAGCAAGGTCCATATCAAAAGTGTTGACAAACTGTTTGGAGCACACGGGTTGCCTCTTCCCATCGAGCTTGAGGTGATATTTCAGCGTCAATCCTCGTCGGCTTTTTTCTGCCTCTTTGCGATTCCACAAATGTGTCGGCTTGACAGCATCCACCAAAGATGCTACAAGAGTTCTTTTTGCTTCCCATGACAGATTTTTCCAAAAATGGGAATGAAGTCTTTGCCTTTCAACTTCGGAAAATTTGCGGCACTGTAGCTTTTTAGATTTTAGGCTCATCTTGCAGTTGCAAGGAGGTCTCAGCTGTCTTGATGCTCGTTCAACGTTGTAGTACCAATTACCTCTCTTTTCTTTGTCTTTCCTTATTCCGAAATAAGCCTCCCCTACTTCCCTTTTTTCTCTCTGATGATCCATTTCTTCGTTCTTCTTCGTCTCCAATTCTCTCTTCACCTTGAACTGGCTCACCACTGCTTTCATGAAGGGCGTCAGTTTTAGCTGGATGATCCCCGTAGTTAGCTAACTCACTGTCGTCAACGTCTTCTCTCATTCCTACGCCGCTGCTCTCAGTTTGGACGCCTTCACTGTTTTCAAGTCCTAGCACTTCTCCTGAAAAGTCGCAAGTCTCTGTAAGCCCAAGACCCTCTTCAAAGCCGAAATTGCATTTATTATCATCTCCAGATGGGAGGAATTCATAATCCCTGTCACAATCAGGATCATTACTGTCAGTATCGGGATTACTTTCATCATAATCAGGGTCGTCACCGTCATCATCACCACAGATTTTGTCATCATCTGGGAGGACCTTGTCATTAACTAGATTAGCTTCGTTCTCTGTACTTTCTAGATTATTCTGTAAAAGATATTCTGTACTTTCTGGTATGTTTTCATCAACAAAGTTCAATAGTTCTTCTGCCTGGGCGAGTAAATCAGCTTCATCCTCGTGGTTCTCAATTTGAATGTCTTCTGCTTTGCGTGGAATCGGTATTTTCTGCTGATGTTCAACCAGTCTCATAATTTTTTCAGCCCTGCTTGTGCAGAAAGGAACCTCATTCAATTTTTGCTTCTTCATTGTCGTTAACTCTGGAAATAATCAAATTATTCAGTGAAGATGTGCTATGAATCAGTCCAACTTGAACTTGAAATTTGAGATTCATGAAGAAAATAGAGTGGAACATGAAATTTGTTGAAAGTACCGACTTGGCCACTTTTTGTAATTACCTCCACTACCTAGAAGTTTGATTTTTGAGGAAAAAAATCCATGAAAAGCAGTGCTATTATGACATAAAAGTGATCAACAAAACAGGTGTAAAATCCCGTAAGTAGCACGGGCGTGAGGAAAGCTTCACCAGCATGTGGGTGTAAAATCCTGTATGTTATTCTCTTCCATCCTATCTCTGCCGTCCGAGTTTTTTCTTAATTTTACCCACTCCCCGATTACAATTACATGTTAAATCGTTGTTCAACCTATTTCTCAAAACACTGACAATGGATTCCACAATAAGAATTATTAAAAGAGGTGAATACTCACGTTTTTCAGAGGGCGACGTTTCTTCCCATTAGTATTACAGCAACATACCGGTATTTACACCGTGATTGAGCGGCTTCTAACTTACAGGTTATTACAGCTGGCCATAGACGAGTTATAACACACTGGAGACCAGATTTTTCGGCACTAGAATGTGCGCAAGCCCATCAGTAATCAGAAAAGTCCAAAACCATATTTTCCCAAAAAATTCAACTTACAGGCTTTTGCAGCGTGGCTATCGATTGTTCGAAGGTTCTTGAATCACTTCTTTAAAGAAATAAAATGTCCCAATGTGTTGCAGACTCGTATGCAAGCATTTAATTCTCGACTGTATCAACAACAGGATGGAGTTGACATTCTTTTGACATTTTCATGTCTTTGCTTTGGCACATAAACTGAAACGGGAAAAATTGGTTCCCTTGATTCACCCTTTCCCTCAGATCACGTCAGAACACAAGTGACAGGCGGACTACGTCAGACGCACCTATGACGCACGAGCGTATGACGTCAGGCGGCTGGCAGGAGGTCAACTAGTACGTCAAAGCCTATGCCGTAAGAGCCTATGACGTCAGACGGCTGGCCGGAGGCCAACCATTACTTACGTCAGAGCCTATGACGCACGAGCGTATGACGTCAGACGGCTGACAGGAGGCCAACTGGTACGTCACAGCCTATGCCGTAAGAGCGTATGACGTCAGAGGGCTGGCTGGCTAGGTGATCGGGTTTTAATAATTCATTTTTAATTCTCACCATTAGCTCGTATGACAACTTTTGCGTTGTTATAATTCCTACGTACTGATGCATGTTTCTTGACGCTCTGATTGAAATAAGTGCAACAGTCAAAACAGGTACCTACTCGAAAAATAAGATTGAACTCAAAATCGCACCGAAAAAATGAGGTACCTTCTTATTGAAACAGACACACAAATTAATGTACTGAATATGACAGTAATCTCTAAAGAATTGAAATTTCTGTTTTAGTTGAAGAAAAGCTAGTCTTTTAATAAATATTATGTGGCTAACTCTGTTTGATAGTTGGACTCTTGGTGTGGGAAAAGGGATCTTCAATTTAAAATGCACAACTAATTGCGTAGGTATGCGAGTATAATCGTACAAGTATTTAATCTTGTGTACAGCTAGGTAACTATTATATAGGCATCACAGTCTTATAACTAACTATTGCTAAAATTCAATGAAATTATATCTTAGGCGATTAATAATGGTAATATCATGTTAGGTGCACACCTTTCACGAATTCGTTTTCCGTAACCTATTACCTGGTATTAGGTCCCAGCCAACCTATTGCCAGGTAGTTAGTGGTTATCAAGGAATCCCAAGGGACCGGGAGGGGTATTCGTAAAGAGGCCCTCAATGGCCTTTCAACCAAGTTCTCAAAACAGTTATTCCAGTAATAGGGGTTTCTGGTATTAGGTTACTGAACAGTATTAGGTTATTTGAAGCGACCAACGTTGAATATTCGTACCGATTGCCCATATGTACCATAAATTGAATCAAATTGTTCTGTTTGTGTTATGTTAGGAGAGGAGGCCAGTAACACTGATGGACAAGATGACGGCTTGACTATGAGGCGATTTGATGGAGAGAAATCTGTGAAAGAAGAAGAAGAAATCTTTGAGGAATCAAAATACGACTTCACCTTGGTGTACGGTAGGTACCCATTGTACTCATCACTTGATAACGGTTCGAATGATTTTGAAATTCGGTAGTTCTATGATTTAAAAACAAGGAAATCAAAGGGTTATCAACATTAAGACGTAATGCAACACATACTTTTTAAATATTAACTTGGGGTTTTTGTCCAATATTTGAATCGTATGCAAATCACAGAATCAAATATGGATGACATCGGTGACCCAATAACAGGCTGTTCTTGTTATAGAAGATGAAGCGTGTTTCGACCCCCTGAATCCTGAACTGGATCTTGTGGAAGTTAAAGAAGAACGAGATTTCGACGAAGAACCAGCTATTAAGATTGAACCTTCTCCTGCTGATGGTAAGAACTGTTTTTGGTTACTATTTTGGTACATTCTGACCTCTCCGGCGTCTGATGGTTTTTCTCCTGTTCAAACGTCAACAAAGAGGTGCTGAGGTGTATGACACATAATATACCCCCGTCCCACCAACCTTTTGAATCACGTTTGCAGTGGTACACCTAGCCGTCAATTATCCTCAGTATTGACATTTGAACCCCTAACCAATGTTGAATATTCATATCAATTGTCCCAATGTATCATAAATTGAATCAAGTTCTTCTGTTTGTGTATGTCAGAAGAGGAGGCCAGTAACACTGACCAACAAGAGGACGGCATGACTATGAGGCGATTAGATGGAGGTGAAGCTGTAGAAGATGAAGAAGAAATCCATGTGGAATCAGAATTTGGCAGTTGTGCTGGATCTGACGATAGCGCTTCAGAGGACAATAATTGCGGTAGGTACCCACTGTACTCATCGTTTTCATTAAATTTTGATAACGGTTTCACGATTTTGAAATCCAGAAGCTCTGTGATTCAAAAACAAGGGAATCAAAGAGTTTACTCCAGGCATGATGAAAGACAGAATAATACCCTGACAATAAATAGGTCGTTTATGAGTTTTTATTTGTGAATCGTCGTAATTCTCTGATGATGACAATAATATAAATAAGGTTCTTTCATAATATTATTTTGTGTGTGAAGTCATTTGAGTTTTCTTGACATCTTTGTGTTGAGATGGTTAAATGATCTCGTCCTTCTCATGATGACCCACAACTTTTGTAATACATACAATACTATTTAGTTATGTCAACATACTAAAGAATGAAATTTAGGAGAGGAATTTAGTATGTTGACTCTAAAAACACTCCAATGAATTTCATACTCTATGGGAGATGAGATATAAATATCTCTTCGGATAGGTACCTCTTTACTGATTTCTTGGAAATAATATACCTTTAAATATTAATGAGCCCCTCTGCCCCAATAAACCTATATTTTTTTTGCAGGAGAAAAATCATACCATTGCAAGCTATGTGACTACAAGGCTGCTCAGCGAGGACATATTTCAAGGCACATGAGAACCCACACAGGTACCTGCAGGTTTAGTTACTAAAACCATAATTCCATATATTTACTCCAGTGCCACTGAGTACTCGTAATTTGCATCATTGATGAAGTAGTAAGAATCCTTTCATTCTTCTAAGTGAATAGGTGACTTTTTCTCTCATACAAGTGGATGAGATTTAAATCATCTTGAAGTATATTGAAGTTAAAGTTTTTTTTTTGCAGGAGAAAAACCATTCTCTTGCCATCTATGCGACTACAAGGCTGCTCAGCGCTCAACTCTTTCAAACCACATGAGAACCCACACAGGTACCTGCAGGTTTAGTTACTAAAACTAGTTCCATATATTTACTCTAGTGCCACTGAGTGCTTGTAATTTGCATCATTGATGAAGTAGTAAGAATCCTCTCATTCTTCTAAGTGAATAGGCGACTTTTTCTCTCATACAAGTGGATGAGATTCAAATCATCTCGAAGTACATTGAAGTTAACTTTTTTTTGCAGGAGAAAAACCATTCTCTTGCCATCTATGCGACTACAAGGCTGCTCGTTCACAACACCTTTCAAGGCACATGAGAACCCACACAGGTACCTGCAGGTTTAGTTACTAAAACTATAATTCCATATATTTACTCCAGTGCCACTGAGTACTTGTAATTTGCATCATTGATGAAGTAGTAAGAATCCTTTCATTCTTCTAAGTGAATAGGCGTCTTTTTCTCTCATACAAGTGGATGAGATTGAAATCATCTTGAAGTATATTGAAGTTAACGTTTTATTTGCAGGAGAAAAACCATTCTCTTGCCATCTATGCGACTACAAGGCTGCTCGTCCCTCAACTCTTTCAGTGCACATGACAACCCACACAGGTACCTGCAGGTTTAGTTACTAAAACTATAATTCCATATATTTACTCCAGTGCCACTGAGTACTAGTAATTTGCATCATTGATGAAGTAGTAAGAATCCTTTCATTCTTCTAAGTGAATAGGTGACTTTTTCTCTCAAACAAGTGGATGAGATTTAAATCATCTTGAAGTATATTGAAGTTAACATTTGTTTTTTTTTTTTTCAGGAGAAAAACCATTCTCTTGCCATCTATGCAACTACAAGGCTGCTCTGCCCTTAACTCTTTCAAACCACATGAGAACCCACTCAGGTACCTGTATTTAGTTACTAAAACTATAATTCCATATATTTACTCTAGTGCCTCTGATTACTCGTAATTTGCATGATTGATGAAGTAGTAAGAATCCTTTCATTCTTCTAAGTGAATAGGTGACTTTTTCTCTCATACAAGTGGATGAGATTTAAATCATCTTGAAGTATATTGAAATTAACATTTGTTTTTTTTTTTTTCAGGAGAAAAACCATTCTCTTGCCATCTATGCAACTACAAGGCTGCTCACCGAGGACATATTTCAATGCACATGAGAACCCACACAGGTACCTGCAGGTTTAGTTACTAAAACTATAATTCCATAGATTTACTCCAGTGCCACTGAGTACTTGTAATTTGCATCACTGATGAAGTAGTAAGAATCCTTTCATTCTTCTAAGTGAATAGGTGACTTTTTCTCTCATACAAGTGGATGAGATTTAAATCATCTTGAAGTATGTTGAAGTTAACTTTTTTCTTGCAGGAGAAAAACCATTCTCTTGCGATCTATGCGACTGCAAGGCTGCTCACCGAGGACAAATTTCAAGGCACATGAGAACCCACACAGGTACCTGCAGGTTTAGTTACTAAAACTATAATTCCATAGATTTACTCCAGTGCCACTGAGTACTTGTAATTTGCATCACTGATGAAGTAGTAAGAATCCTTTCATTCTTCTAAGTGAATAGGTGACTTTTTCTCTCATACAAGTGGATGAGATTTAAATCATCTTGAAGTATGTTGAAGTTAACTTTTTTCTTGCAGGAGAAAAACCATTCTCTTGCGATCTATGCGACTACAAGGCTGCTCACCGAGGACAAATTTCAAGGCACATGAGAACCCACACAGGTACCTGCAGGTTTAGTTACTAAAACTATAATTCCATATATTTACTCCAGTGCCAGTTAGTGCTTGTAATTTGCATGATTGATGAAGTAGTAAGAATCCTTTCATTCTTCTAAGAATTTTTCTCTCATACATGTGGATGAGATTTAAATCATCTTGCAGTATATTGAAGTTAACTTTTTTTTTTGCAGGAGAAAAACCATTCTCTTGCAAGCTATGCGACTACAAGGCTGCTCAGTCATCACATCTTACAAACCACATGAGAACCCACACAGGTACCTGCAGGTTTAGTTACTAAAACTATAATTCCATATATTTACTCTAGTGCCAGTGAGTGCTTGTAATTTCCATCATTGATGAAGTTGGCATTTTTTCAAGCTGCTGACAATGTACGTGTGACGCCCCCCCCCCCCCGCCATCAGCCATAATTTTGCGGTTCATAAGAAGAATTTGCGATATTAAGAAGAAGTAAAGATCCACGATCTCACTCAGATCGTGGATCGTTACCTTCTTCTTCTTCTTTTTCTTAGATGACTTGCCTTCTTGATAGGTAAGAAGGAATTCTTACATGGGTTGGTAGGTAGCTGTAGGTAATTTTCAATTGAATGTTTTACTTTTGATTAAATATTTTGTTATTCGTAATGAATTTCTTCATCATTCAACTTCTACTTACATTCTTCACTTCTTGTGGGGACGAGCCGCTTCCTGCGCTCCCCCTGACGCTACGCCCCTGATTAGGGCTGCAGTTTAGGAAGAAGAACAAGAAAATACTAAATCTGGAAATCAAATCCTGAATCTACTCTAGAATATACTCATTCCTTCTTAAAATTATTGTAATTTATTGCAGGCGAGAAATCATCCAAACGAAGGAGGCAAATGAGTCTACGCTCTAAAACCTCTGATTCCAAGAGACAACGCCCGGCAGATGCAGAGTCGACTTCCTCTGATACTGATTAGACGATGAACCATAGTGCACAATCAATATGAACTCTGATACAAATGTGGTTGACGATTGGGTAACGCCCACATCTTCCAAAGTTCCGAAAATACTTGATTTGTAATAAAAAATAGCTTTGGTATTCTTTTATAAGTAAATGTGACTCTCATCTAAAACACTCGTTGACTTTGATTGTTCCTGTTTAACCCTTTAGTGCATGATTTGTTCTTTTGTTGAGAAAAAATCCGAGTGGTAGGAATAGGTCTCAGGATAGCGGGAAAAATAAGGAAAAATTTCATCACTGTTTTTTCCCTGCAATTCCTAAAAACTGGAAAGTGTCTGAAGGCATCATTGTACGTATGGGCAGCACCTCGCTCTGGACCTTGGGAGGGTGTTGTCATCAATGAAATCCTGTTTTAATGAGCATTTGAATTTATTGAAACACGCGAGAATCTTCAAAAACCGATTGGTTGGTGTTCTCTTGTTGAATATTTGTACAACTGTTTGACAATTAAGAATGGTAATCCTTCAACACGTTTTTCTTTCAGTTCAACACAAATAAACTTCACATTTCTCACAATAACCACAATTTTGGAGTTGGGTTCCTCTTGAAACTGAAGGAGTGTGCGCTGGGCATTGAGGGAGGTCAACTTCTACAAAGTCAAACAACTCATTTTCATCTGGAAACCGACCAACCAACTAGTCCCCATTCGTCTCTCACAAATCGTCTGGAAATTCATAAAAATTCATTGGGAGGTTCACAAAGAACGAGGAGCGTAGCGTGACTCTGGACATGGAGGTACCGCACTCAATTCAACACCCCCCCCCCTCATACTAACTCTATCACCCTCAAATTGACAAGTGACTTAGTTACAATAAGACCTTACAATTTTTTTAGCCAAAAGGGATATTTTGTAAATTAGGTTGTTAGCATTGGCTAGGCGAGGAAGTGATAACATCTGGCTGTATACGTTGTGACCTCGAGCGAGAGGGTTGTGAATCTCTTGTGGGATACTTTTGACCCCAGTGTGTCTTCTGCGTTCCTAATTTTGTTCTGTTGGGGTAGCCATTGACCCCAGTGTGTATTTAGGATTTCATCACTAGGTAAGTCAGATAATATCATAATTCACTTATTTTCTCATAGAAAATAAGTATTTTTATAATCTGGTAGTCAGTAGGTATTTCCTTTTCTCGACCACTCCTACTAGATGACTCAGGTGAAGATTCTCAACTGGGTAAATGTGTCTAGTTGATGGGCTATCATAGGTCAGGTTTCATTTTGGTTCCAAAAATGGTTTGGGTTTTGGCATTTTATGTACTCAGATGGGTTTTTCCTGACTAAGGTTGAATTGACTACATTACTGCTCAACACCTACTAATTATTTTATTCATTTTTAGAGCGTGTTTACGTTCTGACGACCGCACTACGAGAAATGAAAGACGACTGACCGATAAATTTGCACCCATTCGAGAGATATGGGACACTTTTATTGCAAACTGTACAAGTTCACAGTCATACCGAAACGACGTGTGAAAAATGCAATTAGGTACGTATAACAAATAGTAATACTAACTATCTACCTAATAATTCCGTCGTGTTTTTAAAAACAACTTTTAAAAATACATTCATATTTCGTTTTTTATATGTGCCTATTGCTTAAATATAATCTTGCAATTACTATTAATTATTTTTTCATAAAAAATTAATAGAATGAGATGATAAACAATTGAATGCGGAATAAAAACAGTGTATCAGTTTAGGTTAGAAAGAAGGAAGAGATGTGAAAAATGGGGTAAGTTCAAGGTATCGTGAAAACTTAACTATTCAACTTACAAAGTTACAGTTTTTTCTGACTATTCGAGAGATAGTCAGCTTTGATAATTTGCTTTTAATTATTGTGTATCTTCAGAACTGAATTTTTAATATTCATATGCCCAAAACTTTGATTTTTGAAAATTTTACTAAGAATGGTTTCAAGCAACCACGAATAAAATATTCAATTCTACTTAATGTACCTATTCTTTTTCTTAGTTCTATGCGTAGGTAGGTTAATATTTGATTTTTTTTATATAGTTAGTTATTGGGAAACTATTTATTGAGTATAATATATAAATTAAAATACATTTGGGGTCAATTTGACCCCAGAGTGTCTACCGTGTCACAAAAAAAAAATGCTTGCATACGAGTCTGCAACACATTGGGACATTTTATGTCAATATTAATAATATCCAATCTTAACAAACCGTTCAGTAACAAATTTATTTTTAATCACATAGGTATCTAGGGACGCGGGAGCGTCCCGCCCGCCAACAAAACCGAAGCCCAAAAAACCGAAGCGACTGAGACACTGATTACGCGACGGAACAAGTTCGGGTTTTCACCCTATCGTAGCGCGGCTCCCTGAGTGTCTCGAGAGTTGATTTTTTGTACACCAACTCTCCAGGGGCACGTGAGGACGTAAACCAAATTTCAGCTCTCGGGAACATCAGGTGTCGGGGGTATAACAGTTTTAAAACCACTATTTTTCACGTTTTTCGTGTTCTTCTTCTTCTTCTTCTTCTCGTTGTTGTTGTTGTTGTCGTTGTTGTTCATTGACGGGGCTACAGCCCAGCAGACAAATCGGATCGAGCTGAAATTTTGCACACACGTTTGTTATGCTCCAAGGGAGTGCCTTTTGAACATTTTTTCTCCCTCCCCCCATTTCCCTCCCAATTAGGGGGGAAATAGTGTTTTTTAGGAATTTCAAATGGTCATAACTCCTTCAAAATTGAAGCTTTTTCAGATTTTCTTTTTTAGTTGTGTTCAGCTTTTCAAACTGTTTAATTTGAGATCAAAAAATGCTTCCTAAGATGATAAATAAAGGAGTTATGGTGATTTTTCTATTTTCAACAACAACTGCCGCAAATATTGATGAAAATTGGTGCGGTTGGTCTTAAAATGTCCGCTAGGTTGTCTAGAATATGCTCAATAATTTTGAACTAAATCTCAATCGATTTGACTAATCCACAGCCAAAAATACGTGAATAAATTCCACATCTACTGATTTGGCTAATTTCCGAAAACATCAAAGTTGAACGGTGGTCAGAAAAATTGTCGTAGAGTGGCGCCTGTTTAAGGATCGATAGGAAATTTTATGGGCTTTCGAATGAGGGTAGCGCACTTTGTCACTTTTCCCAACGGTTCTCGAGTTATTCGCGATTGTTGGTGTAAAAACGTGCGTTTTACCTTTTGCAAACTTTCTCTTTCCTCTTTCTCTTCGACACCAATAATTACAATTATTGTAATGATTCTCAACAACAAAAATTTGCACAATCCCCAAGAAAAAATGCAACCAATTTTCAAAAAATTTCTAATTCAAATTTATTCAAATGTCTAATTCTTTCTATTTTTTTAAATTTAATAATAAGAATAATTGTATTAAATTTTAATAATTGTTTTTAAATTGTTGATTGTTTTAATTAATCGAAAATTTTAAAACTACTATTTAACCAATTCGCAAAAATTTTAAAACTACTTATTTTTCAAACACATTTCAGATAAACAATAATTTCCAAAAAATAATTATTCTTGTCACAAAAAGAAGAAACAAAAAGGCGTACTAATTTTTTATTAAATTTTGACTAGAATAAAACTTCATTTAGGAAAAAATTTACTAGTTACCTCGTAGGTACTTTTGTTAAATTGTACCGTATTGTATAAGTACCACTCGAAAACTAGCCATGCAAAAAGATGTGATATCCCCCAAAAACAACTCCGTTGTAAAAACTGGCCCCGCCAAAAAACGTCAGCCGCAAAAAGGAATGATATCCATTTTGCCCGCCAGCCACATATATATAGGATGCTCGGTGCTTCGCACCTCGCTGTTGAGTGTGCATATAGAAACCTGATCCTCCTACCCCTAACCTCCACCGTCAATGTTTTCCTGTTCCCTGTCTCCTTCCCACAACCCCCTCTCACCCTTAGTTCCCCTCGGTTTCACCTAATATGTTTCCTCTGTTACACCGGCAGGGAG
>CAWUBA010000089.1:0-56665 GCA_963920205.1 Stenodema calcarata | reverse complement strand
ACTTTCAACAGTTGTGCCGTCTACACGGGGATGACATCTTTTCACCATTGATTACAACTTTTAAATTGCTCTGAAATATAGTTAGAATTTTAGATAAGGAATAAACATGGCAGAACTTAGATTACCACCTAATTCTAAAGTCCGTAAAGGTACTACATATAAACATTCTGGAGAAGCGGTTAAGTTACGTAATATCAGAATTTATAGATATGATCCAAATTCTGAAGAAAATCCTAGAATTGATATTTATGAGTTAGATCTATGCAAAACAGGTCCAATGGTTCTAGATGCCTTAATTAAAATAAAAAATGAAATAGATTCTACATTGACTTTTAGGCGTTCTTGTCGTGAAGGAATTTGTGGTAGCTGTGCGATGAATATAGATGGAACTAACACACTTGCTTGCATTAAGGCTATTGAAGAAATTCGTGGTGATGTCAAGATATATCCTCTACCGCACATGAAGGTAGTAAAAGATTTAGTACCTGATATGTCGCATTTCTATGCTCAATATGAATCGATAGAACCTTGGCTAAAAACTGACAGTCCGCCACCTTCCAATACTGAAAGATTGCAGTCTCTTAAGGATAGAGAAAAGCTGGATGGTTTATATGAATGCATATTATGTGCGTGTTGTTCTACCTCTTGCCCAAGTTATTGGTGGAATGGTGATAAATATTTAGGACCTGCGATTTTACTACAAGCATATCGGTGGATTGCTGATTCTAGGGATGAGTATACTGGAGAACGTTTAGATGCTTTAGAAGATCCATTTAAATTATATCGTTGTCATACGATTATGAACTGTACAAAGACTTGTCCGAAAGGTTTAAATCCAGCTAAAGCTATTGCAGAGATAAAAAGCCAAATAATAGAACGTCACGGAGTGTAAAGCGAATAGACTTACTTAACCTAAGTTCGATATAGCATTAGTGTATACTCTTCTGCTCCTACAAATTGTTTTTTGGAAATATCATGGATTCGCATGCTCACCATTTATTTTCAAATCCAATTCTTTAAAGCATTTATAGATAAAAATCACTCTACATGATAATTTTTAATAAAATCAAACTTATAATTTTTTTTATGCAAAAGATCAACTAACTGACTTAAATTTTCTTTGCCATTAAATTGGTCTTGAAACATCTCATCATGCATAAGTAAAATTAATTTATTAGGTAAGGCAGTATCATTTCTGTTAAATTTATCTTCTATCTCTTGCACTAATTCATCTAAGGATTGAATTGGCTTGCCATGCTGATTATGAGCCCATTCTAAATCCCAGCCATATAGATAGAAGCCATTTTTATATATTCCATCATCATCTATTCTTTCTACTTTATCTTCTTCTTTTGAAATATATGGATCATCTTTACTTAGGTTAGGAAGACGGAATACATCTCTACCTGGTAGTCTAGTATTGACATGTGAACCAGTGAAACCAAAAACAGTATTATTTTTTTTAAGATCCTTAATTACATCCGGAAGCTGATGATAAAAATTCCTATAGTGGTTATTAGCGTGAGTATAGCTGTGATTTCCTATTTCAATAAAAGGGTTTTTTTTAGCTAGATCAACAGCTTTCTTTAGACTAGGACTCGAATTATCATAATGTAATCCTACCATGAACATGGTAATGGGAGTCTTTTTTTTGGTCATGACATTAATAACATTTTCGGTTCCTCCAAGAGGACCATCATCTGATGTTATATAAATTGTTTTATTTGTATCTGCACATAATGCATAAGGTAGATTTACTATAGCTACGAAACAATATATTAGGAAGATTTTGGTTATTCTCATAAAAATATACCTGAGATTATATGATTAAGTAGGTTGCTTTTACCGTAAATAGAATTGTATCATTACATTACCAAATATACCAAAGTAAAAAATTGACAATTAACAATAAATATTTACTGGCAGTGATATTAATAGCGATGTAGTGATTCATTCGAGCATAATTTTGCTAAAGACAAATAATCTTGCGATGATAAATTTTCAGATCGAGAAGAATTATCAATCTTTAATTGAGACAACAAATCTTCTATGTGCGGGGTTAGTTTCTTCAAAGATGATTTAATCATTTTACGACGTTCACTAAAGGCTAGTTTGGTAATTAGTTCAACTTTCCCAATTAGTTCAGGTGTTAATGGATTATCAAAAGGCTCAAGTCTAACTATTGCAGAGTGGACTTTTGGTGCAGGGTAGAAAGCTTGCGGATTAACATCAAAGCATTTTTCAACTGAACAAAGTAACTGACATATTATTGATAATCTGCCATAAGATTTTGTCCCAACTTTACCACATATTCGCTCTACAACCTCTCTTTGCAGCATTAAAGTCATACTACTTATTAAGTATGATTTTTTTAACCATTTTATGACTAACTCTGTACCTATTCGGTAAGGTAGATTTGAAATAATAGTTATTTTATCATGTGTTTTGTCGTGACTTAAGGTTGATAGATCAAATTTAGAAGCATCTGAATGAATAATATGTAGATTAGGGTATAACTCTCTTATTTCCGTCAGTAACGGTATGCATCTAGCGTCAGTTTCAACCACAGTTAAAGATTTAGGGTTGTAAGAAAGGATAGCTCTAGTGAGTCCGGCTGTACCAGGACCAACTTCTAATACAGAGTCATTTTCTCGGAGGCCACTTACGCGAACTATTTTATCACATAGACTACTATCAAAAATGAAATTCTGACCATATTTCTTAATAGGAACAATACCATGTTGGCTAGCATGCTTGGCGATTGAAGGTAGTGTACTCGGATTATTCGAGTATATCACAAAGGTAGCATTATTTTGATATAGGCTTTCTTACGCATATCCTCAAAGTATTTTTGGGCTTTTTGTGACATTTTTTTATTGGTCAGAAGATTTACTACATAATTATTTTCATCTAGAGTAATATTAACTATCTTTTTATTACACATTAATATTAACTTAAACCCATCTTGCATCTCAAAAACACTACTTTTCTCTCCTGTATTTAAATCCTTGAGAATTGTTTGTAGCGTAGAATCTAGAGTACTTAAATTTTGATTGACTATCTCTAACGTAGAAAAATCTTTATATAAAGATTCTTTGATATCGTGACAATTTGTAAGGCGTTTTTGTAACCCATACATCTTTTGCAAAGTTTTATCCTGTTTATCTTTTGAAGTAAAGATTTGAGCCGATACTTCTGCATCTTTTGAATTAGTCGCTAATATTATAGCATCAACTTCTTTTGCACTAATAGCAACTGATCTAGAAATACTAGATAAAATATTCATTTTGATAATTTCAGCACCAATCTGAGATTTAAAACTATTAATATCTACAGATTTACTCTTCAAAAGTTGCATTAATTGTCCTTTTGCCATTTTATTACGTTGCTCAATAGTCTCTATAGACTCATTTAACTCACTATCAGAACTTTTTTTACCATTTACAGACTGATAAAGCAATAAATCATCAATCACGCTGTTAATTGCCATCTTGTCAAGTTGCTTATCTGTTTGAGAATCAGGATTGTTAATATTGTTAAGTGCCATGATCATGTGTTTTCTAGCTAAAAATTCATGTAACGTAATTGGCTCATTATTAACTAATGCAACTATATTGGATAATTCTGCTTTCGCTATAGCTAGGTTAAAAACGATAGCAACTAAACAAAATAACTTCTTCATAATTTTAGACTCACATATTTAATATTTTTAAACCTATAGAAATAGTAGGTACAGCAGAATTCTTTTTTATTCCCCTACTACCATCTTCCATGTAGTTGTCTGAAAGTTTTCCGGCTATTCTAACACAATCATTTAAGTATGTCACTTGGATACTCTTAGAAAGAACATTTAGTTTGCTTTTTGGCCAATTTACTCTCATATCATAGACAACTGACCAATTTTCTGTTAATTGATAAGTGAGATTATAGTAGAATTGCTTTATTTTCTCATCAGTTAATTTATCTGTAAAATAATATTTCTGTAAATTTGAAATCTGAACCAATCCAGCAGTTAACTGAATTTTCTTAGAGTTAAGACTTCCACCTAATTCATCTCTAATTGGATCAAAATTTCTACTTTTTCTAAATCTATAGAATAGCTCTATCTTATCAGAAAAACTACTAGCAATTCTACCAACATTTTCGATACTATTAATAGAGTTAGTATTAATAGTAGTGTTATAGGTTTGTCCTAGAAATAAACTTGTATAATTCTCCTCCGATAGTATAGAAGAATTAACCCCATAACTTAATCTATTGCCAAATTCATGATAATCTATACCACTATAACGATTCGAATTGAATATATTATTTTCTGATAGTTCATATTTTGATGGATCAATAAAGGAAAATTTCTTATTATAATTATGTCTACGTCCAATAGTCACGGATATAATTGGTTCTACAAACAGGCTAGTTTTATCAAAAATTGTTCCAGCTAATGGATAACTCCAAATATTTTGGATTTCAGGTATATTTCTAGTTAGAACATGATTAGTCCTAGAATCATTTAGATATAGGTGATTAATAAAATATACATCTGATCTATTCCGTAAGGTAACATTAAATAAATGACCTGCCTCAGTTAAAAAATTATTATCCACTGCCAGTTGTAATGCAACTCGACCTAGTTCCTTTCCGCTTCTTTCTTTATAAATTAATGCATTATTCTCTACAACTAAGTTACTAGTTTCTTCGTCATTTAGAGGTATAACATTCTTAGTTCTAACCTTGGGGAAAATTAATGGATTCGTACTACTAGAATCATTTGTTCCCAATCCCTCAAAATATATTCCTTCCGTCAATAAGTAATTATAATTATTGACATGCTCTAAATATAACTTAGACATCAAATACGGAGTATAATTGTTATAGTAATTTTTTAAATAAGCTTTATCAGAAGTACGTTGTAACCTAAATCCATATCTATAATCGTTTTTGATAAAATTACCATTGCTTAATAGATAATATGAGTTCACCTTACGGTTTTTTATCGTTACATCACCATCCTTTATGGAATATGGCACTTTACCATAATTAGCGTCTAAAGATATATAATCAGTTTTATTCGGTTTGTAACGAGCTTCTAGTTCAAGAATTTTATATATAATATTATGCTTTTGCCAAAAAATCCTAGGGGTTAGAGTAAAGTCTAGATTAGGTTTAGCTCTATAATATAGCGGTATTCCCAAAGCATTATCCCGCACTCTAGGTATCAATATTCCCGATTCTGCGGAAGCCTTAGGTGTTGGATGAGAAAAATATGGTATATACAAGATTGGTACACCATATACCTCAAAAAATAGGTGATTATAAACCATTTTATTCTTATTAAGATATATCTCAGTATTTTTTGCAGAAACTTGCCAAATAGGTTTTTGGTTACATAGTATTTTGCATGGAGTAAAGGTACTATTATGCAGACGAAAAACATCTTCATTTACTCTTTCTGCTAGTTTTGATACTAATAGTGTATTATCACCAAAATATAAAATAAAATCTGAGATTATCCCTGCCTTTAGTTTGTCTTTTAATATGACAAGATCTCCTAGAATAACTCTATTTTGCTGATCTTTAATTCTAATATCACCTTCAGCCCAAAGTTTATCTTGCCCTATATCATAAATCAAAGAATTAGCTGTTAGGAAGTAATTATCCAATATAACTTGAACATCACCTTTAGCATAAATAAACTGTTCTTTTTGGTTATATTCAATATAATCCGCTGATATAAAGCTAAATTGTTTGTTCATCTCTTGCTTATCAGCTATTGCAAAACCAAAAACCGATAACAAAGTAATAATAATCAATATATTGCAGAAAACTCGCATTAAAGATAACTTTTGAAGTGAGGGGGTATGTAAAATGCAGTCATTTAGTATCATAGTACTATATAACCAAGTGTGCAAGTTTAAGTATATAATAGTCCTCGATGTTCTAAGAGTGATGTTATCCCAGCGTAGGTAGAGGGATCTAAAAATGTTGATAGTCTTCCCAGCTGGTTTTTTAGACCTCTACTTTCGCGGGGGTGACAGCGAAGACTGGGATAACACCGAGGCTGCTTAAGTTAACAAAACTT
Organism: Stenodema calcarata; assembly: GCA_963920205.1. Lineage (NCBI taxonomy): Eukaryota > Metazoa > Arthropoda > Insecta > Hemiptera > Miridae > Stenodema > Stenodema calcarata. The sequence continues at coordinate 50,586 of CAWUBA010000089.1, read as the reverse complement.
GAACGCTTAGTTATATACTAAATTTGATATATTTATACGATAATTCGACGTTAAATAGTAGTAATTTTTAAAATTAGGCTGCAAGCTTGTAAAGTAAGAGATATAACCTTCAATTTACTTTCTATATCATCTAGCCTTTCAGGTTATTTTTTGAATCCCCACTATAGCTCAGATGATATCAGTAGTAGTTAAACGTAAGCTTTATATTAATTATTGACTGCGATTTTTAAACCGCCATGATAAAATAATACTTGACTAAATTAGTAGGGTATTATATAGTAATGTTATTATAGTGGAGTTGTTTGTATGCAATTAACTACAAAGGGGCGATATGCTGTAATGGCTATCTTAGAAATCGCATCGCAAATGTCGGATATACCTGTTACCTTGGCTGAAATTTCGGTGAAACAAAATATACCGGTCAACTACTTGGAGCAAATTTTTGCAAAGCTTAAGAAAGCTAATATAGTTAGATCAGCGAAAGGTCCAAAAGGTGGTTACATCATTAATGAAAAATTAAATAATATCAAGATTACTGATATTATTGATGCGGTAGATGAGAATATTGAAATGACAAGATGTTTAAGAAAATCTCAGAATAGTTGCGTACCTAATAAAGTAAAATGTAACGCTCATCATTTATGGTTAGGTTTAAGTAAGCATATAAGGAACTATTTTTACACCATCTCTGTAGCTGACATGCTAGCTGATACACTAGATTAGCTCTAAAAGTTTTTGAAAATTATTTTAACTTATGTATTAGTGGACGAATAAATTATGTTATATATATGTTATATTTAGACCATAATTCCACTACTAACGTTCATCCTAAGGTTAAGGAACTTATGAAGGATTTGCTCGAAGAAGCATATAATCCGTCTTCTATTCATACCAAAGGGCGTTATGCTCGGAGTTTAGTGGAAATAGCTAGGCAGCAGGTCGCGAAATCTGTTGGCATTGATATAAATTCTAGGGAATATCAGGTAATTTTTACTTCCTCTGGCACAGAGAGTAATAATTTACTGATGAGTAATTATTATGATGGAGAAATTTTTGTTTCTAGCATAGAGCATTTATCGATTTTTGATCACACTAAATATCGAGATAATATTAAAATTATCCGTGTTGATAGTGATGGCATTGTTGATATTGACCATTTAGAGCAATTATTATTGGCAAGTCTAGCTAGTAAGAAACTAGTTTCTGTGATGTTGGCTAATAATGAAAGCGGTGTTGTACAAAATATACAAGAACTGGTTAAAATTGCCCAAAAATATGGGGCAGTATTTCATAGTGATTGTGTTCAAGCAGTTGGCAAAATATCGGTCAATATTAAAGAATTAGCAGTTGATTTTGCTACTATATCAAGTCATAAATTAGGAGGAGTGCAGGGAAGTAGTGCGTTGATTGCTAAAGCAGAACATACGCTTAAAGCAATGATGATTGGTGGAGGGCAAGAGAGAAACATTCGCTCAGGTACAGAAAATGTACTAGCGATTGCTTCGTTCGGTCTTGTGTCATCAATAGCGACTGCAGAGATAGAAGATAGATACAAAAAAATGAAGAAATTACAGACATATTTGGAACAAAATTTGTGCAACTATAAAAATGTTAAAATAGTGTCGAAAGATGTTGAAAGATTACCAAATACCACGTTGATAATCGTACCTAACACTGATGCACAAACCAAATTGATAGCTTTCGATTTACGGGGTATAGCGGTTAGTTCCGGTTCTGCCTGTTCATCAGGGAAAGTTGGTAAGTCACATGTTTTATCGAGTATGGGGTTTAGTGAGGATGACACTAGGTCTTCGATTAGAGTCAGCTTTGATTATCAACAAACTATTGAAGATGTTGTGACATTTGTTAAAGCGTTTGAAGAAGTATACTCAAATGGATAAATTAGAAGAATTAAGACAAAAAGTAAAATTAAGTGGTAAATCACTACCGATTTATATGGATTATCAATCGACAACTCCTATGGATTCGAGGGTCTTGGAATGTATGTTGCCATATTTTACCACTAAGTTTGGTAATCCGCACTCTAGGAGTCATTCTTTTGGCTGGGAAGCCGAAGAGGCTGTGGAAAAGTCAAGAGAACAAATAGCAAAGCTTATTGGTGCAGATCCTAAAGAAATTATTTTTACTTCTGGAGCTACGGAGTCTAATAATTTAGCAATAAAAGGTATTGCTAAATTCTATGGTAGTAAAAAAAATCACATAGTGACAGTGATAAGTGAACATAAATGCGTTTTAGATGCTTGTCGGCATTTAGAAAATGAAGGTTTTAAGGTAACATATTTGCCAATTCAGCCAAGTGGTTTGATTGATTTACAACAATTAAGAGATGCCATAACTGACCAAACTATGTTGGTATCAGTGATGGCGGTAAATAATGAAATAGGTGTCATCCAACCAATTAAAGAAATTGGTAAAATTTGTCGGGAATTAGGGGTATTTTTTCATTCAGATATCGCCCAAGGATATGGTAAAATTCCTATAGATGTTAATGATTGTAACATTGATCTAGCAAGTATTTCCGGGCATAAAATTTATGGTCCCAAAGGTATTGGAGCTTTATATGTAAGGAAAAAACCTAGAGTACGGTTGGTGCCAATTTTAAATGGCGGTGGGCAGGAAAGAGGCATGCGTTCTGGAACTCTACCAGCCCCTTTAATTGTTGGACTAGGTAGTGCTAGCGAATTGGCTCTATCTGAAATGGCAAAAGATGCTAAACATGTAGAAGGGCTTTTTGATAGATTTTATAATAATATTACTAAACAAATTGCTGATGTCTATTTAAATGGTGATATGAATATGAGATATAAGGGAAATCTAAATTTAAGTTTTGCTTATGTGGAAGGTGAGTCGATGATATTAGCTATTAAAGATTTAGCCGTTTCATCTGGTTCGGCTTGTACCTCATCTTCGCTAGAACCGTCATATGTGTTAAGAGCTATGGGAGTTGATGAAGAAATGGCACATACATCGATTAGGTTTGGTATTGGTAGATTTACCACTAAAGAAGAAATAGATTATGCTGTAGAGTTAATAAAGTCAAAAATTAACAAGTTAAGAGAACTAAGCCCTCTTTGGGAGATGGTTCAAGAAGGAATTAATTTAAAGCAAATCAAGTGGGCGGTACACTGACAAATCTTAATTATTAATATAGGAAATAACATGGGCTATAGTTTAAAAGTACTGGATCATTACGAAAATCCCCGTAACGTAGGGTCATTAGACAAAAATGATGCATATGTTGGAACAGGTCTCGTGGGAGCTCCTGCCTGTGGTGATGTAATGAAGCTACAAATTAAAGTTAGTGAGGATGGAATTATTACAGATGCCAAATTTAAAACCTTTGGTTGTGGTTCTGCTATTGCTTCAAGCTCTTTAGTAACTGAATGGGTTAAGGGTAAATCTATTGATGAGGCTGGTAGTATAAAAAATACTGAAATAGCTAAGGAATTATCTTTGCCACCAGTAAAACTCCATTGTTCTTTATTGGCAGAAGATGCCATAAAAGCAGCAATAGCTGATTATAGAACTAAAAAACCATAAGTAGCTATTATGAAAAATGTTATGTCATTGACTGATGCAGCAGCTAGGCAAATAAAGCTATTGATAGACAAACGTAATAAACCATCTTTTGGTATTAGGATTGGCGTAAAGTTTGGTGGTTGTTCCGGTCTATCTTATTACGTAGAATATGCGGATAACAAGAATAAGTTTGATGAGGTGATAGAAGATAAAGGTGTACGAATATTAATTGACCCAAAAGCTCTAATGTATCTTCTAGCCAGTGAAATGGATTATGTAGAAGATAAGTTTAAATCGGGGTTTACTTTTAATAATCCAAATGAAAAAGGTAGTTGTGGCTGTGGGAAGTCGTTTAATATATAAGAAAATATTTCTGTTTTTATAAAAAATGCCGTAAAACCCCATATGTCTTTAGCGTGTAGAATGTAAGACGTTACTCACCTTGAGTTTCAATATATCCCGAATTCGCGTAATTTAATTCTAAGTGGCAGCAAAACGGCTCATTCTTAACACTGGTTCTTATATGAAACATAAACACTCTACAAAAGCGTCTACAAGTGTTAGCTTATTAGCTAGTAGTTCAGTACATGACTCTAGTATTAAAAACAACAATTTGATGATAAATTACAAGCAATTTTAAATAGCTCTTTAGGTACGAGTAAAGTAGGAAATTTTATAGTCAATCATATTTTATGTTCCCTTGATGCAACTAATATAACTAATGGAGAAAAAATAAAATATATAAAGATTCTAGAGGAATTTGTATCAAAGTTTGTTCAAGAAATGAATAAGAATTCAATGGAACAATTAAAATTTTGGATACAATTATATAATCTTGTATTAATTCGTGAGCATTTAAAGAAGGGCGAGGAAAGTGTTATCAAAATATTAAAAAAATTGCTCGCTTTTTTCATGATAAAAAGTCTGATAATCACCAAGAAACTTATCAAAGTTGGAACATTTCTGACGAAGTATCATATACAACAAAGAATAAAGATGTTGTAGTACGTCTTAGTAAGAAACATAATAATTATACTAGCATTGACCCTGAACTGTTAGGATCATTAGAGATATCCGAGCAGCAACAATTTACCACTGCTTTAAAGAAAGGTATAGTAAAAAATCCTAACCTTAATGGGGTTAAAATGATTAGGCTCATGTTTTCTAGAACTTAAAATAAATGCAGATGCTCGGTTATACGCAAGCAAAATTTATGAAAATGATAATGGGGCTGTTTTAGTGTTTTTGATAAAAAAACTGATCATGATGGCATAAAAAGGGCATTGCGTGCTGAGAATATTGAGTGTATAAAAGTTTTTGGGGGGTGTAGATCATAGTACACAGATAGAAGATTATCCTTTAAAGTGTGATGTTTTTCCGAAAGATTATTCCATGTATGAGGAAGTGAGCTGCATGGGAGATATTTAAATGCTTCACTAATTAAATCGATTTGTTGTATGAATTATTTGCTAAATATAAATTCGAGGATTGGTATTACATACTATTGAGCTTAAATTGCTTTCCATAATACTTAACAAAATGTTATTAAATCATGAACGAAAAAAACAAAAATGTTTATTAAAAGGAAGAACATTTTAAAAGCAAGTGCAATATCTATGATATTTGTGAGTAGCTTTGTTATATTAACAAATATATTGGTACGTCGTTGTATCAATCATGAATATCATCAGCAAAACCTAATAAAATTAGAAGAATATCATAATATAATTAGATCGCTTTTAGTTGATAAATTTAATATTAATTATATATTAAGTAGTAATGATATATCTGATCAAATCTCTATTTTAAAAGAACATATTAGGAATCATGTTTTCATTTCGAAGTATCATATACCAAATAGCGTGTATGGCAAGAATGATCTACCTTATACCACTCTACAAGAACTACTAGATATAGTATCAAACCAAGCATTTAAATACAATATTACTATTAATAATCATTCAATTATATCTAATGGTGTGGTAGAATTTCAGGAGAGTGTGAACAAGCAGTATTACATTAATAAAGACCTCACTTATAATATCTCAATACAAATTTCTCCTAATTCTTATTATATACAACAAGCTATCTCTAGGGTTAAGCAGCAAATTTTATTATTAAATATAGGTTCTGTATTTACAATTTTAGTACTATGTATGATAGTATTGTATCTATCTTATAGAGATAAAAAAATTAAACTTAAACTTAACAAGTTAGAGACAGATTTAACTAACAGTATGGAACATAGTAAAAATATTCTATTATTTCACAAAATAAACGAAGAGTTTACTCTAAAATGTTATCACTATTCTAAAAGTAGTAATAATAAAAAATCATTTAATATCTCTAATACTGTTAATGTAGAAGAAGAGCTAGGATATAATAGTGAATATTTTCCATTACCAATAACAACATTAGAGTCCCACAATGAAATTAACTACCATACAATAAAACTAACTCCGATAATTTTATATCTACAAAGTTATTATACAGGATACACAGCTTGCTATAATTCTAATATTAAATTAGATATAGTCAGTAATATAGAGACACTTGAAGTGCCTTTTGAATCGGAAATATTTAACCAAATTATGGTTAGTGTATTATCTAATATCTTGTACTTTAATAAAAATACAGAAAGATCGAGATGTGTAAAGTTAATATTTCAAAACAACTTGATTACCTTTATCGGTGAAGGGTTTAGTTTAGACCAAAATTTAGCAGTAAGATATTCTGAAAAAATATTTAATGATACAGCTAATTTATACATATTAAATTTGGGACAAATATTTATTTTGTTAAAAAGTTTTAAAATAAATTGTCAAGTAACTAAAAATAAGTACTCTACAACAATAGAAATAAAATTAGATAATGTACCAACAGAGTTAAATACCGACACTACCCAAAATACCATAGGGGTTCAAAACGAATTTTGGAAATTTCAAAACTCGAAAAATTCATATAGAACGGTGTGTTTTTTATTTCATTTTTAGATAGAGTTTATTCCTAAGAATTTTTTAAGACCATCCGCAGCTTTGTACGACCAGCCGTTCGTTCACAATGTCGGCTCAAAGGTTGAGCCTGGCTCAAAGGTTGGTCAATTTTCCTAATAATGTAGCCAGGGGAGGAACATCATCTGGTTTTAGTGATGTCGAGTTTTTTGTTCTGAGGTACGTTTCGTGCTACGGAAATGAAGGTAATTTCGAATGTTTGTTGGTAGGTACTTCTTTTATAGAAAAATTATTACCGACGTGGTATTAAAAACCTCAGAATTATATGGTATTAATTAATCATAATTAATAATAATTATTATTAATAATAAATACAAATGATTAATACCTAACAATAAATTATAATAATTTTCACTAGGTACTTGATAAAATTATTAATAATTAGTGATAATTCATAATAATAATTAATCTAACATTTAGGATCTAGACATTTAGACCTAATGATCTAGACAGAAGGGTGATTTGTACAAAGAAGATAATGAACCGTTGTGTCAAGAATTTGCAGAGTTTTTTTATTCGATTTTCTGAATCTACGTATCTTGAAACGTAAACCAACAAATTTTGAGGGGGGGTTAAAAAAATTTTTTCTTTGGGCGATTCCAATGGTTCATTATCGAAGATAATAAACCAAAAACACCGGAAAATCTACAGGGTTTCCTAGCTCAATCTACCGGAATCTACCGGTTTTTTCGATGAAGCCTACTGGACAAGAGGGCCACAGTTATGGCAACACTGGTTTCCACTAGCATCCACCCTCGTGTTTGTTTAGTAGTTTCTGTTTCGTGATTTGTTCACTATCAACCAATATTGTTCACCATCAACCAATTTGTTCACTATCAACCAATAGTATCAAATTAAATTTAAACGAATTGGGGCGAAGTTTATTCTGTCAATTACATCTTGTCATGCAAAACTACAACAGGTATGTAACTATTCTCTGTAAAATGATACCTTATTATATCAAATATAACGGCGTTACCTATTACACTCGAAAATGACGAATAACTGCGAAAGAAGTAAGTAGGTAGGTGCACCTAGTGAGTGCATCAGTGAATGAACACCTGTTTTTTTTTGGAATTCGCAACTTGATAATTAATATTCGTAACTTAATAATTTATTCCGGTTTCTCTGATGCAATGTGTAGTCAAGTTCACTACATAAATTATTTAGTTACGAATACTAATTATTAGGTTGCGAATTATTACATAATAAAATTATTATGCTCATCTTCGTTACTACTATTTACACGCAGTTAGAAACTCAATTATTCGTGTGCCTTTCTTGATTGAATAAAGCTCACGTTCGAGTAAATCATTTCAATTTATTCAATCTAGAGCATTGATGGATAAGTCGCTAAAGCCTCGATGTTTTGAGACACTCCCAGGGGTATCTAAGCTGGGACTTGCCGATGAAGGTTAAACGCGTTATTTGCCAAATTCGCCTGAGAAACCAAAAACAGCTAAGAATTTTTTATAGGGGAAACGTTTGGGTAGTGAGGCACGATGAAGTATGTTTCTTATGTAACCTTCGAGAGACAGAGTCAATTTATCATGTATTTGGGAAGTGCCATCAATTAAAAGATGAACGAACAAGATATTTTGGCTCAGCGAGGAGTACGTGCTGAACTGCCTTTTTGCGGCACTCCCCAGACACTTATTGTACAGTCTTTATAACTTTACTATAAGCTATCTCAGAAAAAGAAAATTTTTGGAAGACCTCCTCATTGATGTTGGACTTCGAACATGATAGTTGTAAAATTTATATAAGATAGAATGTACCCACCAACTCTTAGGAGAAAATTTTATTTATTTTACTCGATTAGTATGTTTAAAGTATTTAGAATTATTATTTTGGGGAAGCGAACCCTTTGTTGTAAAGGTCTATGTAACCTGAAAATAAATAAAAACCTTATTGATTGATTGAATTTAAAAAAAAATTAAATTATTGGCTTCTAAAATTAAATACAGCCTTCTGCGTTACTTATAAACAGAATTATTGTATTGTATAATAATATTATACAATACAATAATTCTGTTTAATTTATATACAATAATTCTGTTTAAATTGTATAATATACAATATATTATATCAAATATATTTGATATAATATTTGTATATTATACAATTTGTTTAATCTACATTAGTTTTTTTCCTTCCAAAATGAAATGTTTATTTTTGACACAAATTTAAATAATACCTATTTTAATAATTAATAATTTAAATAATATTTTAATAATAATATGAAATATTATTTCATCATAAACTTTCATGTCTTTAGTTGCCAGTATGGTATCCACGTTGAGTGGGTGAGAAATGAGACTGGCGATGCTGGACATTAATGCTGCTCTCTCGAATGTGTAATGACTACACTCCAGAAAAATATGCTGCACTGATTCGGGTTTACCTGGACAGTGGGGGCAATCAGATGATTCAACCAGCTGTTTATGGAACATTGACAAGTAGGGTTGGGCAATCGAAGCCAAAAGTCGATTTTCGAATAATCGACTTTTCGATTGCTCGTATTTCGATGCCATGTCGAAATCTTTCGATTTCCATCGATTATAATCGAAAAACCGAACTTTTTTCTAAAAAAAAAAATGCCTTAAATCTTTTGACCATTACTGATAATTGATTCAATAAATAAAATACACAGTTTATCTCACGAGAAAGTTCTGTATTTCACGCGACGAGGAACAAAGTCATACTATAAAAGTAAAAAAGGAACATATTATTATGTTCCTTATTATCTTCTTACTTATTAACACTGCCTTTCAAGAGGCATGTAAAAAAATATTTCACAAGAAATGAACTAGAAGCAGGAACATTGAATAAAAATAAACATTAACTTAAGTTATACAAACACTGCCCTAACAAAAGGCATGTAAAAATAATTTGTTAAGAAATTAACATGAATTATGAACATGTAAATAAAAATTAACATCAAAGTAGCAGGACTAGACAGTCACAATCACGAGAATACATTACTAATACTCTAGATTTCATAGTCATTCATTGTTTCGTTGCTTTATTTATTTATTTATTGGCACCAACATAAAAGAAACAGACAAAATGAAGTAAACTAATTAGAAATTAACAGTTGTGCCCACAGAGGACTAAATTCAAAGAATTTGTATCCCCCTGTGGAGTCGCTACTCTTCAAGCTGCCGAACAAAATACAATCAAAAACAGAATAAAAATATTTTAAAAAAATACTATCTATACAAAAAAAGAAATTACCTAACATCATTCCTGAGCATCTACTATTTGATCAAGTATATATTTTTTAAAATGATTAACATTATTAAACTGCCGAACATCAATCCCATGATTATAACAGAAATAGAGAGCCACAACATAAGAATTTCTCCTAAAAATTTCAATATTTACTTTAGATAACCTAATATTTGACCTGTCTGCCATTCGAGTCGACTCAAGCTTTGATACATTATTGGAATCAATTCCTGTCTTGAATACCTGCACACAAGATTCTTTCCTAAAAATATCAGAAATTCTCAGGAAACCCAATTCTTTATAGAGAGGGTTTGGGCCATTTTTTCAAGAAAACTGGTACCTTCCCGGTACGATCGAAAATCGACGATTAATTTCGAAAAGATCGAAATATTCGAACGCTCATTTCGATATCGATTATCCAAAAAGTCGAACCGCATTTTTCGATACAATCGAAATTTCGACTTCGATCTTTCCAACCCTATAATAGGGTCCCTATTGACAAGTTGGTGTTGCTGTGTACGCTTCTGAGCCTGGTTATTGCTTTATAAAATCTTTTTGGTAGAGCACAGATCGGTGATATTATGAAACCAGGGATATCTATCAAGCTTTGGGAACAGGGATTTATACCTGTTTCCAGCGTGATAAGAGAGATATTCAGCTGTCCAGGATCGTTTCAAAGAAATGGCAATTTTTCGCTTCAGATCAGAGTGGGGGTAACTCGCCGTAGGCTGAGGCAGTGGGAGGCTGAGGCAGTGGCAGTGGCTTCTTTGGCGATACTATCTACTATTTCATTTCCAGCTACCCCCTGTGGCCCCTCACCCAGCAGAAAACCACCCCCACTCCTTGGGTACGCAGCTGGTATGTGACTTGCAGGATTTGAGCTTCGATTGGTGACAGTTGACTTGTTGGAGATAGCTTCTGAAATGTATTTATAATGCTCTGAAAATCACTGAATATTACCGCTCGGGGGTAATCTACCTGGTTCCCGAAATACTCAAGGGCCGAGAGTGTGGCAATAGCCTCTGCGGAGTAGATGGACGCGTTATCCGAGGCACGTTGTTGGTGAGAGTATCGGTTTGTTGCAACGTAAAAAGCCCTGTCGGTTTGGCCTCCAATAAGTGATCCATCCGTGTATTTGGAGCAACTATCCATCCAACTGGCCATCTTTCTTGGATGATTTCTTCGTACGATTTCTGACGCAGGTTATTGTTTTCTAACAGAGTTATGGCAGGTTTGTGAATGTAGGTGTTGTATGAGATGACATACTTCAAAGGGACAACAGATTGTTGAACCCATTTCAGGTCGTTACAAAGATCGATGAAGGTGGAGCACAGTAATGGAGAGGGTTTTTTTTTAGCCAGTATGGTGAGGTAAGGTACTGTAAGTTGTCTGATAGAGTTGAAGTTTCGTGGGTTCTGACTGTAGGTCCTAACAGTAAACCTGTCAGGGGTGTGCCCGATTGTGGGTATGATTTTGGTATGAAAATTTTTCAAAAATTCGAGTTTTAAAAATTTTGGACCGAGAACAATAGCTACATTTTGTTCGAAAATTCGCTAAAAGAAGCGAATGTACCCATACTCAGTCCCCTTGCTGGAATGGGGGTTGTTGGGCTCTCGGAGTCTTGTGCGAGCTCCCGACGAGTCAACATCGGAGCTACCACTGCCAAAAAAAAGAAAAGAACTAGATCAAGGGGAAGGGGTTCAAAACAAATTTTGAAATATTCAAATGGAACGGTATAGTTTTTAGTTTACATTTAGAGTTTATTTTTTAGAATTTTTCAAGACCATCCGCAGCTTTGATCAGCGAGAGGCTTTAGATTTGTAGAAATGTGGGCTTCAGTTCATTCATTGGTGCACTCGCCTAGATTTTGATGCAAGCAGATCTGTTCATGTAGCAAGACAAGGCTCTTCCACTCGACTAATATTCGACTCGAAAATAAAACTGCGATTATTTTGATTCAAACCGATCTCTTTACTCTTCAATATTTTTTCATTTTGACTAATAAGTACGGGTTTCTATTGGTTTTAATTATTTTTTCCAAATCATTCGGATTGTAATCGTCGTTTTAGAATTGTTTACCGATTCATACGAAAATGTGTATATGAACGTGAAGACCTGCCAGCGAAGAGAAGGCTTTGTGAGGTCCTGAGTACAATCACTACCAGCTCGTAAATTACCATTCTCGTTCATGCTTTCATTATTAATTTCATCATCTATTCATTAATTCATTGTGTGGTTATTTTTCAGGTGAAATGGAATCTGACATTTTGGCGAGACTCGTCCCTCAGGGGAAAGAGACTGTCCGGCCGGCATGCCGCAAGTGCGGCTATTCTGGCCATCTGACCTACCAGTGCCGCAACTTCATTAAAATCGACCCCAACAAAGACGTCGTTCTCGACGTCAGCAGCACGAGCAGCGAGTCCGAAGACGATTACGTCACGCCGCTCCGAGCCCTTCGAGAACAGGAGCTCCTCCAAAAAGTCAAAGAGAAAAAAGGCATAAAGAAAAGGGGGAAAAAGAAGAAGAAGAATGTCAAGTCGAGCAGCGACTCTGAGTCCTCGGACGAGTGTCGCAAAAGGTCAAAGAAATTCAAGAAAAAAAGACACTTGGAGTCGGACAGTAAAGAAGAGGAGCGTTCAAAGAAGAAACACGAAAACAAGAAGAAAAAGAAGCACAAGAAAACGAGGAAAAGTTCTTCATCTTCCGACTAACTTTATCTAACATTCAAAGTGGACCTGTAAGTATTTATGGATGATCCATAAAATCCACCTCCTTTCAGGTTGTATGTACAATCTACCTATAGGAGTTGAAGTGTAATTTTTATATTGTTGAAATGTTGTGTGAGACATAAATGTGTACACATTCCTAATTTAGGAACTACAAATTGGCTGTTTTTCCTTGTAAATCGTGTTTGGAGCTGTTTAACCCATTCCGTGCGGATGTGGTAATATTACCTCAAGTGGTTGTATCCCACTGACGGGTGTGGTAATATTACCTCGAGCCTCACTCGCATGGTGCTCTCCGTTTTTCGGTTCGTAGGAGGGGATACCTCGACTTCTGGGCTCAGTTGGTGTGGAAAGACCTTCAGTTTGACTTCGAGGGTCGGCCAGTATATTTCGTTTTCAGGTAACCCATTCATAGCTCGCGCAAAGCTTGGAAAGAGTATGCGTCGACGAATTCGCAGTTTTCCGCCTTAGTTAGGGCGACCAAGATTGGTGGTTGAATAACTGAATTACGAGAAGATAATTTCCTATGTGAATATGGTTATATTGCTCAGATGCTACCACTATTATACCGATATTTTGAGGATGGGTAATACTACCTCATGCGTCAGGGGAGGAAAATACTGATTTGTTGCACGTTTGCATGTCCAGTCTCGCTTCCTGACGGATGAGGTTGTATTTTAAAGATATAAGGGTTTAATATAGAACGACGGATGCTTGGTACAAGATTATTAATAGAATGAAAACCACAGGTTACAATCTGGAGGTAATCTTCTGAAAGACAGTTTGGCCAACATAACACCTTTCCCTCAAGTAAATATATATATTCTCAACTGAAATAAAAACAAATTGTGAATCTTCAACTGAAATAAAAATAAATTGCTTCCTACTGCTCAGTCCTCCATGTCGTAGAGTTTGAACCTGTCGGGCTTCTTGATTTCACGTCCATACCGTGATTTGTAGCGGGTGGGAGATGTCAAAATTGGGTCGGGGGGCTGACTGTTGGGGGGAGTCTTCATTTGGGAAGATTTTGTGCTAACAGGGCTTTTCCAAGGTCCTGGGGCAGGGGTCTTCATGGGTTCCGTGGTCGGAGACCTCCCGGACGGCGATGGAGTGTTCTTGAAAGCGGATGGAGTCTTTGGAAACCCAGGGCCCAGCGGCAGCTCCACAGGACCTGCTGAGACAGAGCGCTTGCGAAGGTGGATAGAGTTTCTCCGGCACATCTGTCCTTCTGAATCCTGGCCGATATAGGATCGAGGATCTTCTAATACCTTTGAGATAAATCCCGGTTTCCACTCTCCTTTCCACTGCATCAGGACTAGCTGCCCCTCAACAAAGGGAGCTTTTTCTTGAACCCCCCGTTTATCGTAATTAACTTTTGCCTTGTCTCTCAGCAACTCCGGGCATCTTTTGGTATTTTAGGCTTCAAGATTTCAACTGTAGCCGGTAGTGAAGTACGCAGATTTCTGCACATGAGCAATTGGCTTGGCGAATATTCGAGTCCTGATGTTGGGGTGGTTCGGTACTCCAAAAGTGCTTTCTGGAGATCGTTGTTCTTTTTCATCAGCCGCTTGGCGATCCCAACTCCTTTTTCGGCAAGACCATTCGATCTGGGATAGTTCGGGCTCGACGTTACAATTTTGAACTTCCATTCCTTGGCGAAGGCTTGGAACTCTCTACAGTTGAACGGATTATTATCGCAGCGCAGAATTTCCGGTATACCCATCGTGCTGAATAATACTTTGAGTTTCTTGATACATTCAGCTGCTGTTTTCAGGAAAAAGAAACTGTTAAGTTTTATATAAATATAAGCTAAATTTGGTTCTTCCAAAAATGTCTTTTTAAAAAAGGTCTTTATTCTTGATCACAAGTTACAGAGGAGAGAATGACAACTGTGAAGCTAACGGTCTGAAGCGTAAACACCAACTGCCTTGCCGCGCAGGGCTGGCTCCTTATATAAACTCGAGATGCTGATGTCAGCTAGGATATTATCTCAATAGTAGTAAGCAGATTTACGTAAGGGAGCTGTACATAAGTACTCCCCCCCAAGATTGAATTTGGGGAAGACGCTATTGACAATTAGTGAATATTGTGAATTAATACGTGAACAAGTACAATGCGATAGTGATACAACTAGTAGTGTTACAATTTAGTGCAAAGGAAAAACAACAATGAATAATACAATAATACATAATAATACGATAATAATACAATACGATAAAGTAATACAGTAACAATCATAATAAGTATAATAATAATCATAATAGTATAAGCGTAATAGCTTGGCGTCAAATTGAATTTCGAGTTTGCATTTAGTTTTCGTTATTAGAACGAATTCCTCGTTTGTATTCGGCATACGCCTTGGCTACGTAGAAGATAATGACAATAATTACCAGGTAAAGTACAATGGTCCAGATGCTTGGCGTTAGGTACTGCAGAACTAATTGTTTATTTGAAAGAATGGGGACTGACGGGGGCACTAAGTGTCTGAGGCTTTTTAGTTTGACTTCTGATGAGGGTTTTCGGTTAGAATCCCAGGGTGATTTAACGAATTTTACCAATGACGGGATATGTATAGTTCGGGTCGAAGGGGTAGTCAAGGTTTGGTTTCGATATTCAATCGTACTATTCCCTGGTGAGACTAGGAAGATGCCTTGGAGGTTTCGGAATTCAATATTTCCATGGTTTATTATTTTTATTTTGTCTTCATAAGGGAAAAGGAAGATGTACCGTTTGGCTTCGTCTAAAAATTCTATGTGGTTCTGTTTCATTTTAAGTTGGATTAGGTCGCAATTCCCATTTATTCCTTTCAGGAGAATGTCCGATTCACACTCGTGTTCGTTGGACAGTTGTAGGTTGTTGGGGCAAAGGTAGTACTTTTGACCAGGTTCGCAGGCGTCGTTTGCAAAAATTAGGTTGGAGTTCGTCTTTGATTTTAGAACGTATTTGGTTGAGGGAGAAATAGTTGCGTAAATGTCCTCTACTACAGTCGGTAATGGTTGTAGAAAGATTAGGTCGTGATCTTCGGGATATACGATTGGGACGTCGAGGAAATAGATTATTTCCTCAGAGCTCATGTAACAGTTGACTCTGATATGGTTTTGAATTTCCCAGAGCGATTCTCCATCGAAATCTGGTAAACGATTATTGTAATGTGGAGCGAGATATCCAAGGGTGGTACGCAAGAGCTGAGGCTTTATTATGCTAGGGTGGAGCTTCTTCAATTTACAAAATGTTACTGAGTTCTCTATGTCTTGGGTGATGTCTAGGATGATCTGTAGTAATAACTGGTTATGTTCGAGGGCATTTTCGACCTGCTTTACGTGGGTAGCAAAAGAGCTTAATTCTTTGAGGCTATTAATTTCAGCGGCTAAGATGTTATGGTTGTAATTTATATTGTCAATGGTGGTATTTAGGTCGTTAATTAATTGGTTATTTATGGAGTAATGGTGATTGATTTGTTCCGAAAATGTTTCTTGGTTATTTTGGAGGTGTTGGATGATCCGGTTATACTTCTCCTCGTCGTTAGCGTCGAGGTTTCCAGTAATGAATTTTACAACTGAGCCTAAGCCGTTAAGTAAACCTCGTTTTTGGCGGTGTGGTAAAATAGATTCAAAGATTCGTTCTTCGGCTGTCTTTAGCATGTGTTCAATTATTTGTGTTCTTGGGTGGATTATTTTTTGGACTTCAGTATCCGTTTCAGTAATTTTTAGGATTTCGTTGTAGTGAGCGCGGATTGCGTTAACTTGATCGAGTAATCCTTCCAATTTGTAGTAGTGGGTTATAGTGTGGTAGTAGTGTATTCGTTTAGCGGGTCCTAGACGTACGGGTAGGAGTCCGAGGTTTTGTGTGACATCCTCGATTTCCAGTCCGTTGATGATCGGTAGGTAACAGGCCGATACCAGTATCCTGAAATTGTTAGTGAGTCAGTCAGTCATGCTATACTAGGGTTTGCTTCAAAATTTCTAGGCAAATTTCGTGTCTTAGTGAGGGAATGTCTGGTCTGTCAGTCCCTATTGGTTCTCGTTTGGAGATTTTGTTCGCAAAGTACATGACGAATACTCCACATTCGTGGGTTCCTGGTTGTTGAGGAATGTTTCGGTTCTGTCCTATTTTCCATGTTGAGAAGTCTAGGGCAGATCCTTTTTTGGCTTGGTGTTCATGTGAGAGGTAATTTTGAATGCGGGTGAGAATTTTGGAGCCATCGAGGTTGAGGGAGTCTAGGTAGTTAATTTCTTTAATTTTAGGGCGGACTACAATTAGTCTCCAGTGGTTTAGTTCGAAAATTGGAATTAGGACTATGTCTGATGGGTATGGTAGTGGAAGTGTTGCCTATTGCGTTCGAGTGAATAGTTTGGTCTTGGTCAGATTCGCATTCAGAGTGGTTTACTGCTACTGAATTTGAATCTCGATTTGAATCTAACAGCGGGAGTTGGTTTATTATTTCCAGTTCGTCAGAGGTCAGTTCTGAAAATAAATCTTCTACGGTGAAGTCAGGGTCGTCGGGAAAGAGCGTTTCGTCTTCGGAAAGGTTCAACAATTCAATCCTAGATAGGGCGTCTGCGTTAGAGTTCGCGGAGCCTTTCTTGTATAGGATTTCAAAGTCATAGGCTGCTAAACGGGTTTTCCATTTAAACAGTTTTGAACTTGGTTCCTTGATGGAGTGGAGCCATTGTAGTGGTCGGTGGTCACTAAGGACTTTGAATCGTCGTCCGAATAAGTAGGGTCTGAAATGGTGAATTCCCCAGACTATGGCTAGCAATTCGCGTTCTATAGTGGATAGTCGTCTCTCTGTGTCATTCAGGGTACGGCTAGCATATGCAATAGGTAAGTCTTGTCCGTCTGTTATTTGGGATAGTACGGCTCCGATAGCTACGTTAGAGGCGTCGGTGGTTAATCGAAATTCTTTGTTAAAGTCCGGGTATTTCAGTATGGGTTCGTTAGTCAGTAATTGCTTGCATCGTTCGAAACAGGCAATGTAGTCAGGGTCTGTAATATCAATTTTGTAACCCTTTTTAAGGCAGCGAGTCATTGGTTTGGTTACTCCCGCAAAGTCTGGAATAAAGCGACGGTAGTATCCTAGGAGTCCCAGGAAGGATTTGATTTGAGTTGGAGTTTTGGGAATAGGGAAATTTAGAACGCAATTAATTTTTTCCGGGTTAGGTTTTACTCCATGATCGGTGATTACATGCCCTAAGTAGGCGACTTCCTTTCGGAAAAAGTCGCACTTAGCTAGTTGTGCTTTCAGGTTAGCGTTTCTCAAGCGTCTAAATACTTCGTGAAGGTGTTTAATGTGTTCCTCTAGGGAGGCGCTAAACACTATCACATCGTCCATATATACGCATGAGTAATGGCCAGCTGATCGCATTATGTTGTCCATTAATCGTTGGAACGTGCTGGGGGCGTTTCGTAATCCGAATGGCATTCTTTTAAATTCTAAATGATATGAGGGGGTGCTGAAGGCGGTTTTTGCTTGTGAACTCTTTTCCATAGGTATTTGATGGAAACCTGCACGAAGATCTATCACGGAAAAATATTGACTTCTGCCTAATTTGTCAAGGAGTTCGGTTATTGGCGGTAATGGGTATTTGTCGGGAATTGTTACGTCGTTCAGTCCGCGGTAGTCAACAACTAGGCGGCAACGAGGTGGAGCGTTAGGAGGGCTACCAGGGATTGCCTTTTTGGGTACGAGAAAAATTGGAGCGTTGTAAGGACTCGTGGAATGAGTTACGATTCCTTGATCCAACATTTCTTGTACTTGCCGGTCTACTTCGTGGCGGTAGGCTTCAGGGAAACGGTAGTTCCTGGTATAAATCGGTATTTCGTGATGGGTTTGTATGTAGTGTTGGATTTCAGTAGTGTGAGTTAGTGGTTGATGTTCGTAGCTAAAGATGTCAGGGAATTTCTGTACTAACTCGGAAATTGCTCTTTTCTCGTTCTCATTCATGTGGTTCATTTTGAGGTCTTGTAGGTTGAATTTGAACGTTTCGTCCCAAAAGTGATTTAAATCTTGTGCTGTTTGTGTGTGAGTCGGGGGTGAGAGAGCGTCTACTTTGAGAGGGGCAATTTGGGCAAATTTAGTGACTTTAGGTTCGGGGTTCGAAATGCTTACTGTGGCTTCAAAGTCTTTGATTTTTACTATGCTTTCGGGAATTTCCAATTTGTCAATCTTTGTGTAAGGGATTATGGCTTCTCCCTGCTCGATGTTGACTCGGACCTTGATTTTTTGAACGGACCGGGCATCTATGAGATGGAGGTCGGCACACTCTGAGCCTAGGTATTGAAGTTTTATTGTCCCGTGGGGAGTCGTGAGTACATGGTTCACAAAGTCGAGAGAGCAACCAAGTTTTTTAATTATATCTAATCCGATGAGACAATCGAATTTAGAGTGAAAATCAAAAATTCTGAATTGGTGATTCAAATGTTTTCTGTCGAATAGGGGTCCTAAGGGTATTAAAGTCGTGAAGCGACCTTCGGTACATCCGTGGGCGGTGCGGACAGTGAAAGGGTTGGATTTTATCTTGTCTGAGAAGAGGTGTTCAGCTATGGTAGAGTTTACGTATGATTTAGTAGAGCCAGTGTCAATAAGAAAGCGAAGGTTAGATTTTGGGCATATGATGTAGGGGAGTTCGAGGATTGTTTTTTTGTCTAAATTCATCAGGGTGTATTCGGGTTTTTTAGGCCCGTTTCTCCTAAAAAACACTGTTCCTGGGTTTCTTCATTTTGCTCATGAGTATCCTCCTGGAAATACTCTTCGGCATCAGGGTATGTTTCTGCGTCCTCTGGGCCTTCGTACGGGTCATCAGGGTTTTCAGGTTCATTTTCAGAGATCTGATGGTAGTTGGGGGTGGTTTGCCAGCTCATGTTAGACTGGGCTCTAGTTCCTTGAACGTTCTGGTTTTGCTGGGGCGAAGGCCGCCAGGGTTGCCAGGGGCGTTGATGGGGACGCTGGGCGAAGTTCCCTGAAGGGGGTTTTGCGCCGGTACTAGGACCTGGTTTTGGGTTTGGTTTGAACTGAGGGTTCACCGGTTGATTAGGGAGATTTGGCTTTAGGTTGCTACTGAAGTTTTGAGGTCTGGGGCCTGGAGATGAAAAGGTCTGTGGTTTGTAGTTATTCAAAGGTCGACCGAAATTATTGGTCGGTCGGGGACTTGATTGGAAGGTTGGTCTGGGAAAATGTGAAGGCACGTGTGATCCTATTTTTCTGTTCATGGTTGATAGCATTTGATAATCGTTGGTCATTAGACCTAGGGCTTGACTTAGAGTCTCGGGGTTCCTAGCTCTTAAACTGGCTCCCAGGGGTTCCTTTAAGTGCATAAGAAAAACTCTTAGCGCGAGCTTTTGGAAATGGTTAATAAGAATGTTCGCGTCATGCTCTACTTCATGTGTTCGTGTATAGGCAATGAGGAGCCTCAGATGTTTTTGTAGCCTATCGTGAAATTTAAAAGGATCTTCCTGATCCTGTTGCCTAAAATGTGCCAAGTGCAGAGTTAGCGTAGGACCGTCTCTTTTGTCCTCGAATCCTCCTATTATCGCGTCTCTAATCTCTTTATACGTGGAGCAATCGCTAGCTGCGATGAGCTCCGCGGCAGGGGATATGATTTTTGATTTGATGGCAGAAATCAGGGCGAAATTATGAAAAGACTCGGGGGACGTCACGTCAAAAAATTGGTCGTATAACTTTTGGGTAATTTCTAAGAATGGTTTGACTGCCTCAAGTCGGCCGTCAAATAGGGGAATCATGTCAACGTATTGTTTGGAAAGGGTGGAGCGATTAGTTTCTGGGATGACCTGGTTCACCATTAATGATTTTACTAGACCTGTTAGTTCTGCTATTTGATTTTGCTGTTGGCCGATAATTCTTTCGGCGGTCCAGTGTTCCAAGGGGGAGGTGGAAGGTTGTTGAGAGTCTTCCATTTGGTTTTCTGAGATTGTCCTTAAAGGTGATTGAAATTTAGGAAATACCCTAGCGTGAAGGTATTTCTTATATAGCTTTGGAATTTTGGCAATTTAGATTTGAGAAAAATAGTGAGAGGAGAATAGCGGCTGAAACAAATTCAATCTGACGATTTGCTGTACAGGAGAGAAAAAAAATTGATTAGCTTATTACTAACATAAACGGATTATAACAATTATGATATATTGAAATATTAATAGCTAAGGAGGTCTAAGGAAGTGAAGGTCGAACGGAGTTCTCGACGAAGGAAGATAAGGTGACGCGCGTGGGCGGAAGTAGCGCGATGAGCAAGCTCGACCGAGCGAAAGGTATGATTCGGAAGAAGGGCGATTTAAATGTTCGCTTTAATAACTCCCAAGTGCGAGTCGTTGAAGGAGATGATTATAGCGATATTTGAAATGAAGAAATGTTTCTTGAAGATTCTCCCAAGTGCGAGTCGTTGAAGGAGTTTGATGATTTAATTCGGTATTCGAATTATTGGTTCTCCCAAGTGCGAGTCGTTGGAGGAGATGATTATTGTTATATTAAATGAAGAAATTTTCTTGATGATTCTCCCAAGTGCGAGTCGTTGTAGGAGTTGAATATAGTTGCGCCCCAAGTGCGAGTCGTTGTAGGGCGTCGAATAATAATTTTGGGTAGTCTCAAGTGCGTGTCGTTGTAAGACTCCGGTAATAAAATTATTGATTTATTATAGCTTAAATTTAACTCACAGAAGAACGGTGTAGGTCATTCTCAGTCGAAGATCCTGGAGGCGGCTTCTGTGAGGAGTGGTGATTCGCTTGGGACCGTTGAGGTTTCGTCTCGAGCCAATTCGTCGATGATCGATCGATGAATTCCGCTGAGTTGTCCGAACGACTGCGCCAGCTAAATTTGGTTCTTCCAAAAATGTCTTTTTAAAAAAGGTCTTTATTCTTGATCACAAGTTACAGAGGAGAGAATGTCAACTGTGAAGCTAACGGTCTGAAGCGTAAACACCAACTGCCTTGCCGCGCAGGGCTGGCTCCTTATATAAACTCGAGATGCTGATGTCAGCTAGGATATTATCTCAATAGTAGTAAGCAGATTTACGTAAGGGAGCTGTACATAAGTTATATATATGCATTAAACATTAATAAAACTCGTCACTATTGATCCAAAAAACTGTTGCAATTGCAAACCACTTTCTTTAAGTTTTCACACAAAAAAGAACGTCTATTTTGCCTCAAAATAGATTTGAAACGGCTGAACGATCGCTCGACGTCAACCGAAGTTATTGGGGCATATTTGAATACCCCAATTTCTGTTGGGTCAAGTTTAGCACTAGAATCCTCACCCTCTAATAATTAGATAATATTGCACTGTGTTTCCAGACAACATTTCAGCTATAATCTGCATTTGCTTCAAACCGGGATTCTTCTGTAACTCCCGGTTTTTTTTTTTTTTTTTAATGAATCTCTGATGGGATTCAATTCTCCCGATTACATCGTAAGGCTGGAGCTGGGTCTTGCCCACCTTAAATTTATGTTAGCCAAATCCATGTTTGGATGGTGGACTAAGCTGTTGTCCATGTCTCCAGAGAGGCTGCCGAGGATCTGTTTTCAGAGGCTCATAGCCCTTTCGGCCAACTTTCCAGACCCAAAATTTAACTGGATGTTCTGAAGGAGACTGGTCTGGAAGATTTGTGGTCTCAGAGTGACGTCGCGGTGGTTAGGGGGGCAAAGGAAAAATTTCTGTCATCGCGCCTTTCTAGCCTGCATCAGGCTGATCTGAGCAAGGCTGCTGTTTCCTCGTTTAATTATTGCCCAAGAGGTTCCAATATTCAACCCCTTAAGCGTGAACTTTACCTTTCCAGCGACCACCCTTTGTTCGCTAAGAGATTGCTGGCCCAGATCAGGTGCGCTAATCCAGCCTTCTGTAGAATAGTTCTTCATCGGGTGGTTAACCGCTTTGATGGCTCCCAAACATGTACGATCTGTAACACGCACAGCCCAGACACCCTTTTGGTTTATTATCTTCGATAATGAACCATTGGAATCGCCCAAAGAAAAAAAATTTTTAACCCCCCCTCAAAATTTGTTGGTTTACGTTTCAAGATACGTAGATTCAGAAAATCGAATAAAAAAAACTCTGCAAATTCTTGACACAACGGTTCATTATCTTCTTTGTACAGATCACCCTTCTGTCTAGATCACTAGGTCTAAATGTCTAGATCCTAAATGTTAGATTAATTATTATTATCAATTATCACTAATTATTACCAATTTTATCAAGTACCTAGTGAAAATTATTATAATTTATTGTTAGGTATTAATAATTGGTATTTATTATTAATAATAATTGTTATTCATTATGATTAATTATTACGATATAATTCTGGGGTTTTTAATGCTACGTCGGTAATAATTTTTCTATAAAAGAAGTACCTACCAACAAACATTCGAAATTACCTTCATTTCCGTAGCACGAAACGCACCTCAGAACAACAAACTCGACATCACTTAAGCCATATGATGTTCCAAAGAGCTTGTTAGTATGAAAATGGATCTGTATTTCAACAGTTTGAGTCATGATCGTGTGGTGAGGCACAATCTTTGAGCCGTCATTGTGAACGAACGGCTGGTCGTACAAAGCTGCGTGTGGTCTTAAAAAATTCTACGGAACAAAGTCTATCTAAATATGAAATAAAAAACATACCGTTCTATATGAATTTTTCGAGATATGGAATTTTCAAAATTTCAAAATTCGTTTTGAACCCCTTCCCCTTGACCTAGGGTTATGAAAAGTTTCGAGGATCATTGTGGGGCTGGTCCAAACCCAGAAACCAAATTTCGTAATTTTAACTCAACGCTAACTGGGCAAAGTGGCGCGGACGGCGTACGGCGGACGGACGGATTTTTTTTATTCGATTTTCTGAATCTACGTATCTTGAAACGTAAACCAACAAATTTTGAGGGGGGGTTAAAAAAATTTTTTCTTTGGGCGATTCCAATGGTTCATTATCGAAGATAATAAACCAAAAACTCTGCAAATTCTTGACACAACGGTTCATTATCTTCTTTGTACAGATCACCCTTCTGTCTAGATCACTAGGTCTAAATGTCTAGATCCTAAATGTTAGATTAATTATTATCAATTATCACTAATTATTAACAATTTTATCAAGTACCTAGTGAAAATTATTATAATTTATTGTTAGGTATTAATAATTCGTATTTATTATTAATAATAATTATTATTAATTATGATTTATTAATACGATATAATTCTGGGGTTTTTAATACTACGTCGGTAATAATTTTTCTATAAAAGAAGTACCTACCAACAAACATTCGAGATTACCTTCATTTCCGTAGCACGAAACGCACCTCAGAACAACAAACTCGACATCAGTTAAGCCATATGATGTTCCAAAGAGCTTGTTAGTATGAAAATGGACCTGTATTTCAACAGTTTGAGTCACGATCGTGTTGTGAGGCACAATCTTTGAGCCGTCATTGTGAACGAACGGCTGGTCGTACAGAGCTGCGGATGGTCTTAAAAAATTCTACGGAACAAACTCTATCTAAATATGATATAAAAAACATACCGTTCTATATGCATTTTTCGAGATATGAGATTTTCAAATTTTCAAAATTTGTTTTGAACCCCTTCCCCTAGGGTTCTGAAAAGTTTCGAGGACCATTGTGGGGTTGGTCGAAACCCATAAAAAAAATTTCGTAATTTTAACTCAACGCTAACTGGGCAAAGTGGCGCGGACGGCGTACGGCGGACGGACGGATTTTTTTTTATTCGATTTTCTGAATCTACGTATCTTGAAACGTAAACCAACAAATTTTGAGGGGGGGTTAAAAAAATTTTTTCTTTGGGCGATTCCAATGGTTCATTATCGAAGATAATAAACCAAAATCCGTCCGTCCGCCGTCCGCGCCACTTTGCACAGTTAACGTTGAGCTAAAATTACGAAATTTGGTTTCAGGGTTTGGACCAGCCCCACAATGATCCTCGAAACTTTTCATAACCCTAGGTCAAGGGGAAGGGGTTCAAAACGAATTTTGAAAATTTGAAAATCTAGTATCTCGGAAAATGCATATAGAACGGTATGTTTTTTATTTCATATTTAGATAGAGTTTGTTCCGTAGAATTTTTTAAGACCATCCGCAGCTTTGTACGACCAGCCGTTCGTTCACAATGACGGCTCAAAGATTTGCCTCACAACACGATCGTGAATCAAACTGTTGAAATACAGGTCTATTTTCATACTAACAAGCTCTTTGGAACATCATATGGCTTAAGTGATGTCGAGTTTGTTGTTCTGAGGTGCGTTTCGTGCTACGGAAATGAAGGTAATTTCGAATGTTTGTTGGTAGGTACTTCTTTTATAGAAAAATTATTACCGACGTAGTATTAAAAACCACAGAATTATATCGTATTAATTAATCATAATTAATAATAATTATTATTAATAATAAATACGAATGATTAATACCTAACAATAAATTATAATAATTTTCACTAGGTACTTGATGAAATTGTTAATAATAATTATTAACAATTATTATTATCAATTATCACTAATTATTAGTGATAATTGATAATAATAATTAATCTAACACATTTCTACGAATCTACGTATCTTGAAACGTAAACCAACAAATTTTAAGGGGGGGGGTTAAAAAAAATTTTTCTTTGGGCGATTCCAATGGTTCATTATCGAAGATAATAAACCAAAAAGAAATCCCCCTTCTGTCTATACCAGACTGTGTTGCAAATCGGCACCATACCATATTCTCACCATACTCATACCATACCACACGAATTTCTTTTCTATCATACCATACTGTACTAAATCATACATACAATAATATACCTTACCATACTCATACCATGTCATACAAACCGAGTGAATATTGAAATGTCATCCATTTCTGACCTATATTTAAAATTTCAAGTATCTAGCTCATCATCAAAATTTAATTTGTTTAAACAAATAGGTATTATTTAAACAATTTTACAGACAAGAAACCGAGTGAATATTGCGTTGTGATCCATTTCTGACCTATATTTAAAATTTCAAGTATCTAGCTCATCATCAAAATTTAATTTGTTTAAACAAATAGGTATTATTTAAACAATTTTACAGATGAGAAACTGCGTGAATATTGCAATGTGGTCTATCCCCGACTCACGGTTAAAATTTCTAGACTGTAGTTTACCGGGAAGATGAAAAAAGGTAGTATTATTCTGGGCGTCTGGAGGTTGACCCACGTAGCGGCCGTTTTCGACGCGAAAGTTTAGTGTTTTTCCTAAACCTTTGCGCGCTCACTGTGAACGAACGGCTGGTCGCACAAAAATCCAATTGGTCTTAAAAGATTCGTAATTGTCAGGTCATTCAAAAGTGAACTATACATTGCACGGTTCAGTTAAATATTTTGAGATATGACATTGTCGAAATTTCAAAGTTCATTTTGAACCCCTTCCCCTTGACCTAGGGTTATGAAACGTTTCGAGAAAAACCACGTTTCTTCATCTTCAAAATGCTCCAGTTTGGAAATGAGATGAGATATCGCAATTCTGACTTCACCATCGTGTTCAGCATGAAAAAACCTTTAAAATGAGGTGTCACATGTCAGACACAATAGATACGTAGAAAATCGAATAAAAAAATCCGTCCGTCCGCCGTACGCGCCACTTTGCCCAGTTAGCGTTGAGTTAAAATTACGAAATTTTTTTTATGGGTTTCGACCAACCCCACAATGGTCCTCGAAACTTTTCATAACCCTAGGTCAAGGGGAAGGGGTTCAAAACGAATTTTGAAATTTTGAAAATTTCATATCTCGAAAAATTCATATGAAACGGTATGTTTTTTATTTCATATTTAGATAGAGTTTGTTCCGTAGAATTTTTTAAGACCATCCGCAGCTCTGTACGACCAGCCGTTCGTTCACAATGACGGCTCAAAGATTGTGCCTCACAACACGATCGTGAATCAAACTGTTGAAATACAGGTCCATTTTCATACGAACAAGCTCTTTGGAACATCATATGGCTTAAGTGATGTCGAGTTTGTTGTTCTGAGGTGCGTTTCGTGCTACGGAAATGAAGGTAATTTCGAATGTTTGTTGGTATTAAAAACCCCAGAATTATATCGTATTAATTAATCATAATTAATAATTATTATTAATAATAAATACGAATGATTAATACCTAACAATAAATTATAATAATTTTCACTAGGTACTTGATAAAATTATTAATAATTAGTGATAATTCATAATAATAATTAATCTAACATTTAGGATCTAGACATTTAGACCTAGTGATCTAGACAGAGGGTGATCTGTACAAAGAAGATAATGAACCGTTGTGTCAAGAATTTGCAGAGTTTTATTCAAAGAAGCAAAATGAGCACTTTTAATGAAATTTCACAACTATAAACAAACACGGCGTAGTTAAGCGCATGATCCCAGAAAGAAAATGGCGTCCGGGCTGAGTGTAAATTGACTCGGTTTTATGTTTGAGTTCTTTCATCAGATCCATTTTGCTGTGGAGATTGCGACATGCCTCAGTACCTGAATCACAAAAGAATCCCATTCTTTTGCCTCGTGAAGCCCATCTCACCACACTACTAGTGGATTACCTTCACAAAATCTACTTCCACCCAGGTCCTACTACCCTACAAGCAGTTATCCAGACTCAATTTTGGGTTCCATCGCTCAGTCGGCTTATATACCAACGAGGCTTCCACTGCAAGACATGCTATGAGTCCAAAACGAATGTTGTTGCACCAATCTATCTACCTACAGAGGGGATGGTAGGCGGTTATTCCAACATATTGGTTTGGACTTTACGGGGGCCTTTCCCATTGAAAGAATCAAGCCGCCGCAATGCATCAGTGGGTAAAGTCTGCTTGTGTGTGCACTAAGGCTACTAAGGCACTTCATTTAGAGGCAGTAACTCTGGATTTTCTATCTGTGCAGCCACCAAAACTAAACACCGAAGCCGTCTAGATGCTGAACCCTACATCCGATTAAGGCTAACAAATATCTTTGTCTGTTTGGAGGGTTGTAGGAGGTGGTAAGAAAAGGAGAAGTTTTTCCGAGCTTTCGGCTTTAATAAGCCATCTTCAGGGCTGCAACATATAATGACATCTACTATAGGTTTGACCGTTGTCGGTATCATCAACTTACAATTCCAATTAC
The DNA here is from genome assembly GCA_963920205.1 of Stenodema calcarata. Classification (NCBI taxonomy): domain Eukaryota; kingdom Metazoa; phylum Arthropoda; class Insecta; order Hemiptera; family Miridae; genus Stenodema; species Stenodema calcarata. The sequence goes on along the minus strand of CAWUBA010000089.1, from coordinate 22,946 downwards.
AGTTGTTGACTTACGTAGTTTTTGTTTCCTCAACCTGGTCTCTTTCGTACTGAATAAACTACATGTCAGGTTTCAGTACGAAAGAGACCAGGTTGAGGAAACAATACCTTCGTAAGTCAACAACTGTACCTACTATTAAATGAATTGGAATTGTAAGTTGATGATACCGACAACGGTCAAACCTATAGCAGATGTCATTATATGTTGCAGCCCTGAAGATGGCTTATTGAAGCCAAAAGCTCGGAAAAACTTCTCCTTTTCTTACCACCTCCAACAACCCTCCAAACAGACAAAGGTTTTTCAACCAAGGAGGTAATGGACAATACAGCAAATTATCAGGCTATCAAATATTAAACCAGATATTTCTAAATTGTGCCAATTAAAACAACCTATTGATTCCGTTCTGATCAATTAGATTTTTGTGAATTTTGTTTGCAAATGTAATGTTTGTTTCATAGGGATATTACCCTCCACAACTAATAATAAGGCATGACCTGGCTAATTGACTGCACTTCTATTTAATACAATTTATGAATACTTATAATTTATAATAATTATAATTTATTCATATTATAAATATTAATTGGGTAAGAGGGGTCCGCAGTAGATATTGTTCCGTGACAGTCAAAAAAGCCAAAAAGTTCGGAAAATCCTGCTCTAGACCAATCAGATTGCAGAACGCATCTCAGCTGCGCCAAGTGAATCAAGCTGTGCTGATGGCCCTTTAGCGCAGATATATGACAGTAGAAGAGAAGCGAATGATTAAAGAAAATTAACTGTTTCCAATGGGCCCAAAGGTCTTCCGTAGAAATCCATTTTCCGTAGCGCTTTTCAAGTCGTCTTCAACCTTTCATCACCTGTTGTCAGAAAAAAGTGACATGTCCTTAAATGCATGTCCTAGATACGAGGGTCGTCCAGAAAATAAGTTCCGTAAAAAAAAAAAAAAAAAATCAAGTTTTTATTGAAAAAAATTTAAACTTACAGGTATTAATTTTGAAAACATGTATTATTTTTCCACGTAATCCCCGGCGACGTCGATACATTTGGTATATCGCGAAATGAGCTTCGAAATTCCTTCCTCGTAGAAGCTTGCCGCCACCTCCTTGGTCCACTTCGTGACAGCTTCTTTCACTTCCTCGTCACTTGTGAAACGTTCTCCCGCCAATTCCGCCTTCATTTTGGTAAACAGGTGATAGTCTGAAGGGGCCAAGTCGGGACTGTAAGGCGGATGGGTCAGAACATCCCAACCAAACTCATCCAAAAGTTGCTCTGTGGAACGAGCAACGTGCGGCCGAGCGTTGTCGTGGAGGAGGCAAACACCGGAAGTCAACATTCCTCTTGTCTTGTTCTGTATGGCCCGACGAAGCTTCTTCAGGGTCTCACAATTGCGGTTGGCGTTCATTGTTTCACCTTGAGGCAAAAAATCAATCAGGAGAATTCCTTTTTGATCCCATAAAACAGAAGCCATGATGTTCCTGGTTGACTTCACGACTTTGAATTTTTTGGCACTTGGGGAGGTGGGGTGTTTCCATTGCATGGACTGTCTTTTATTTTCTGGCGTGTAGTGTGACATCCAGGTTTCATCTCCAGTGACGATAGACTTCAGGAATGCGTCCCCATCAGTTCTGTAGCGGTCAAAAAATTCTCGAGCAGTCACTCGTTGTTCCTTGTGTTCCTTGGGCGTCAGCTCTCTAGGGACCCACCGGGCGCAAACTTTCCGAAAGTCAAGTTTTTCCGAGACGATCTCATGGATGAGGGATCGTGAGATGTCTGGGAAACTCAGGTGAAGTGCATCCAGGATTGAACGACGATCTTTGCGAACTGCACTGTCGATTTCTGCGACAATTTCGTCCGTCACAACTGAGGGTCTGCCTCTCCCACTTTCATCCTCAAGTGAATGTCTTCCCGCCTTAAATCCACGTACCCATCTCCTCACCATTGACTCACTCATTACACCTTCTCCATACACAGAAACGAGCTGATGGTGAATTTCAACCGATTTGAAACCACGGGCAAAAGAAATTGAATCACTCCGCGCAACACAACTCGAGAGGGAACGGGATAGAGGTGGCGGGACGCGACGTGGAGGGCTCCATTTCAACTGCCAGGCCTGACCTTATTTTTCGAGCTACTGAGGCCCTTCACCTCTCATTATATTCACAATGCTCCCCTCTTTCCAGCAGTGTGGCCAGACTTGGCGAATTCCACTCCTACCGCCCTACAGACCAAAACGGAACTTATTTTCTGGACGACCCTCGTAACATCTAAACTGACATGAGGGGTAAAACCCATAATTTGCTCAATGCCCATAATTTGGTGTCGAGCATTGAGCATAATTAGGTGTCCAAAATACAATCGCTTCAGGTCAAAACGCTGTAATATTCTTTCAAGTAGCGCTAAGGGCCCCAAAGTAATAAACAGACAGTTGGTACAATTTACAAATATATAACAGAAATATGGAATTTGAAAAATGGCAGATATTGCAATGTTAGTGCTCATGGCAGAGGGTTTTCCACCTGTTTTGAAACAGCAACAACTTCAAGTTTCTTCATAATTTATTAGTAGTAGGTTTAAAATTACAACAAAAACTCTAATTACACGACGAGATATCACAAAAACGTCACATGAATACAATTTGTAAAAAGTATCGTAAGAAGCAAAGGTTTACGATAGTAATAAAATGGACTGGAATATCACTCTTGGACCCCAAGGACTTGGTCCGACGACTCGACTATGAGCATAATGGAAGAACCCTGATCAGTGGCTGCTGAACGGACGCATTCGACTTGATGATTCGCCCAGTCCTTCCTCTGGCAGAACGTCGAGCAGTACGGCGTACGTCGGCAGAGGGAACACTCGGCAAAGGCTTCTCGATTGCAATTCGCGCACTGAAAACCAAAATCGTTTGTTACCTGAGGATTCAAGAAAAAAATAGACACCACTTGTTGAAAATCTCATGTCTTGCACAAGATTTTGGGTCATTTTCGGCACAATCGCGAGGGTTTAGAGAATGATGTTCGGAAAATTGACACAAGTTGTACAATTAACGACAATGGTTACAAAATTGTCAAACTATCTTATTTTCAGAATAGCCATTCTGAAAATAAGATAGTTTCACACAAAAATTCCATTTTGAGGCATTCTGAGTAGAACCCTGGATTTTAACACATTCTATTCGTAATTGAATGCGTGATGAATTAACGATGTCCTCGGATTCATTCAGAATTGATTTGCTTTCGTGCTACCACAACTTAACTTGAGTGGCTGAGGTACCAACCTATTGATTTGCCCTTAACAATAATATGTTATTGTACTGGGCGTCGACATCAAATTATTGGCCTAAAATTACAATTAATAGAATGTTAATTTTTACCTTTTTGTTATCGTTCGCGTCTTCGGAAGCATGCAGACCGACTGCCGCCATAGGATCCACAACATGGACAGCTGAGTCAAACACTCTGCAACAGACCACCATACAGTTGAGTAAATTATAAGCACGAAATTGGACAATTTTTTTTTTTTTTTTTTTTTTTTTGTGATTTACCTATTTATTTATCGCAACTGAATATTTTGATACAATTTATCTTGCAATATTTCATCTCATAATAATTAATTTCTGTATAGGGTAGGATTTTCATTTAACTCGTGTTTGCAGCAGGATCAATGTAGACACTAGGGTTCACTTGCTCTACACAGGACGATTCGCGCAGCACAATCAAGTCCAGTGGTATGTTACGCTTGAGGCGCCAGAGTTCCCCTTCGTTGTTTAGAACTTTGGAACATCTGGATCCTCAGTTCCTGCTTCTTCTTGTTCCAATTAAGTTTAGAGTCAAGAATCATCCCCAGGTACTTGACGGTGATATTTGAGTTGATATTAATATCCAAGACTGGGATTTTTCGGATTGTGAAATTGATATGAACTGATTTTGATTCGTTCAGCTTCATTCTCCACATCTTAGTCCACTTGAAAATCCCATTAATGGACTTTTGTGATTTGTGGGTGGTGGTTTCTACATAGTATGACACGGCAATCCTATCTGTTGGAAAATGATATTCTCCAACTGGTAGGATTGCCGTGTTATCTGCATAAGTAGCAATGGGTGTGTCTTCTAGTATGGGTAGGTCCCGTGTGTACAAAAGGTGAAGTACGGGGCCAGCGTTTATAGGCTTCAAGCTGGAGTAATGATCGCCCAAAAAACAACTCCGTTGTAAAACCTGGTCCACCAAAAATCCTCCTCAGCTGCAAAAAGGATTGATATCCATTTTGCCCGTCAGACACGTATATAGGATGCTCGGTGCTTCGCACCTCGCTGTTGAGTGTGCATACAGAAACCTGAACCTCCTACCCCTGACCGCCACCACCAATGTTCCTTGTCTTCTTCCCACAACCCCCTTTGCACCCTCCTCTGTTGCAGCTGCAGGGAGCTTTTCGATTCTTTCAATGCTGTTGGCGGGAGATTTTCGCAAGGCTTCTGAGAATTAGATGATACAGGTAGTAGTGGTGGTGATGAGTACTTAGTGGTGGTACAACAGTAGAGTAATGTGCCATTTCAGGCTGGATGACATCGCAAAGGCGTATAATAATTATATAAGTATTACTGGTGGTCACGAGTACTTAATGGTAGTACAACTACAGTGAAGTTATGCCCCAATTCAGGCTTGTTCACCTGGGAAGAAGACAGGGAACAGGAAAACATTGGTGGTGGTGGTTAGGGGTAGGAGGATCAGGTTTCTATATGCACACTCAACAGCGAGGTGCGAAGCAACGAGCATCCAATATACGTGTCTGGCGGGCAACATCCTTTTTGCGGATGCGGAGGTTTTTTGGCGGGCCAGTTTTTACAACGGAGACGTTTTTTTGGGTAGTCATTACCCATTTCTTCTTTTGGTTTATTATCTTCGATAATGAACCATTGGAATCGCCCAAAGAAAAAAAAATTTTAACCCCCCCTCAAAATTTGTTGGTTTACGTTTCAAGATACGTAGATTCAGAAAATCGAATTAAAAAAATCCGTCCGTCCGCCGTACGCGCCACTTTGCCCAGTTAGCGTTGAGTTAAAATTACGAAATTTTTTTATGGGTTTCGACCAACCCCACAATGGTCCTCGAAACTTTTCATAACCCTAGGTCAAGGGGAAGGGGTTCAAAACGAATTTTGAAATTTTGAAAATTTCATATCTCGAAAAATTCATATGGAACGGTATGTTTTTTATTTCATATATAGATAGAGTTTGTTCCGTAGAATTTGTTAAGACCATCCGCAGCTCTATACGACCAGCCGTTCGTTCACAATGACGGCTCAAAGATTGTGCCTCACAACACGATCATGAATCATGAACTGTTGAAATACAGGACCATTTTCGTACTAACAAGCTCTTTGGAACATCATATGGCTTAAGTGATGTCGAGTTTGTTGTTCTGAGGTGCGTTTCGTGCTACAGAAATGAAGGTAATTTCGAAGGTTTGTTGGTAGGTACTTCTTTTATAGAAAAATTATTACCGACGTAGTATTAAAAACCCCAGAATTATATCGTATTAATTAATCATAATTAATAATAATTATTATTAATAATAAATACGAATGATTAATACCTAACAATAAATTATAATATTTTTCACTAGGTACTTGATAAAATTATTAATAATTAGTGGGGGGGGTTTTTTGAGGGGGGGTCAAAATTTTTTCTTCTTTGGGCGATTCCAATGGTTCATTATCGAAGATAATAAACCAAAAATCCGTCCGTCCGCCGTACGCCGTCCGCTCCACTTTGCCCAGTTAGCGTTGAGTTAAAATTACGAAATTCGGTTTCTGGGTTTGGACCAGCCCCACTATGGTCCTCGAAACTTTTCATAACCCTAGGTCAAGGGGAAGGGGTTCAAAACGAAATTTAAAATTTCGACAATGTCATATCTCAAAATATTTAACTGAAACGTGTAATTTTCAGTTCACTTTTGAATGACCTGAAAGAAGAATCTTCTGTCTATACCAGACTGTGTTGCAAATCGGCACCATACCATATTCTCACCGTACTCATACCATACCATACGAATTTCTTTCCTATCATACCATACTGTACTATACCAAATCATACATACAATAATATACCATACCATACTCATACCATGTCATACAAACCGAGTGAATATTGAAATGTCATCCATTTCTGACCTATATTTAAAATTTCAAGTATCTAGCTCATCATCAAAATTTAATTTGTTTAAACAAATAGGTATTATTTAAACAATTTTACAGACAAGAAAACGAGTGAATATTGCATTGTGATCCAGTTCTGAACTATTTTTAAAATTTCAAGTCAACAGCTCATCATCAAAATTTAATTTGTATTATTACAAAAAGGTATTATTTAAACAATTTTACAGATGAGAAACCGAGTGAATATTGCAATGTGGTCTATCCCCGACTCACGTTTAAAATTTCTAGACTGTAGTTTACCGGGAAGATGAAAAACGTAGTTTTATTCTGGGCGTCTGGAGGTTGGGTCACATAACGGCCGTTATCGACGCGAATGTTTAGTGTTTTTCCTAAACCTTTGCGCGCTCACTGTGAACGAACGGCTGGTCGCACAAAAATCCAATTGGCCTTAAATGATTGGTAATTTTTCAGGTCATTCAAAAGTGAACTAAAAATTACACGGTTCAGTTGAATATTTTGAGATATGACATCGTCGAAATTTTAAATTTCGTCTTGAACCCCTTCCCCTTGACCTAGGGTTATGAAACGTTTCGAGGATCATTGTGGGGCTGGTCCAAACCCAGAAACGAAATTTCGTAATTTTAGCTCAACGCTAACTGGGCAAAGTGCCACGGACGGCGTACGGTGTACGGCGGACGGACGGATTTTTTTTTTATTCGATTTTCTGAATCTACGTATGTATCTTGAAACGTAAACCAACAAATTCTGAGGGGGGGTTAAAATTATTTTTTCTTTGGGCGATTCCAATGGTTCATTATCGAAGATAATAAACCAAAATCCGTCCGTCACCCGTACGCCGTCCGTGGCACTTTGCCCAGTTAGCTTTGAGCTAAAATTACGAAATTTTTTTTTATGGGTTCCGACCAACCCCACAATGGTCCTCGAAACTTTTCATAACCCTAGGTCAAGGGGAAGGGGCTCAAAACTCGAGAAATTCCTATCAAACGGTATGTTTTTTATTTCATATTTAGATAGAGTTTATTTTTTAAAATTCTTTAAGGCCATCCACAGGCTCAAATTTGGAGCAGATCAAAAATCGTCAACATGAGAGTGAATCGTAAGGCAGCCTGTCAGGTCCATTTTCAAACAGCACATGGTTTTCAAATATCGAGTTAATGAATAATATTTAATAATAATTATTAATAATGAAGCATAAAAATGATTAATAACCAACAATAACTATTAATAAATATTAATAATTTACACTACCTACTTAATAATAATTATTAATAATTAATGATAATTCATAATAATAATTAATGTATCATTCAGTAATCGAGACAGAAGGGTGATCTGTACAAAGAAGATGATAAACCGTTGTGTCAAGAATTTGCAGAGTTTTTTTTTATTCTTCATCCAACTATGCAATTTGCAATTTTTCTAGAATTCACATTAACTTTTTTCCCAATGGGCCCTCTTTTCTATTGTGGATGCGGATTTGACGCAAAATTTCATAAAATTTAACCCATCAACCGATCTGTTTCTAATTGGGAACACACCGTTCAGCGAGAGCACAATGGTGCTACAAAGAGCGAGGGCACAAAGATGCTACAACCCAGAGATTATACAAGTGATTATACAGTGATGCTATCAGTTTCTTGATTTACTGATCATTTTGCCTCAACATCAAAATTTCCTAGTCAAAAAACTATCATATTTTCGGGCATGTTTGCTGTAGTAAACTCAACTGTAATGACTCATTAGATTTATTTTTATCTTCCCTCGCCCATGCGGAGGGCATGAATGACGTGGCCCTTTTTCCCAATAATGACTTCAAATTTTCCAGATAACCCCCACAACACTATTGGGATTTGGGAAACCCATGCAGAACAACTTTCGCTTTCAGAAGAGTCTGCACCTCCGTTTGACTGGTAGGTATAGAGATTATGGGACTGCAGGTACTTGGGAAGATAGCCCTTTCCTCAGTCAGCGGGATCTAGCGGCAAAGGGCTGAAATACTGGCGTTGCCGCCTGTGTCCCGCCATTCAAACAGCTTAAATATCAGATGTCAATTTTTCCCGGGACACCAAATCCCCAAAAATGAACCGTTTTTATCGCTTGAGCACTCAAATTGAAGCTTAGGATCTGAAAAAGAGATCCTACGGAGCACAATTTCCATATCACTTCATATAAGGATGAAACAACCATCCAACTGGGGCAACCTCCCATCTCTCTCAGAATACCAACTTCATGAGATGATGGCTGTCTTCAGGGACGTCATATCAAAAATCGCAAAAGTAGGATCACTAGGACTTGATCTAAATCGAAAAAGAAAAAAAATCAAGGAAATCGGTGCAGTTTTGGCAGAGTTACATGGCGGGACAGATACATTGATTTCTTATGGGAGCTGTCACGTACGGCGCCCTCTTAAAGTTGAAACGAAGCCCTGTGCAAAGTTTCAAGTCAATCGGTGAAGGGGGAGAGGTGCCTGTCTAAACAAGAAGAAGGAGAAGAACAAGGTAAGGGCGAAAACATGGTTTTTGAAGTTATATAACTTAGCTCCCTTTAGACCTAGCGACTTTAACCTTTCAGGTGTTCGTTTTTCCCAAGTTGTTTGTTACTTGGCGGGGCGGAACGCTACCGCGTTCTTAGATAAGTTGAAGTTTTCTAGAGGAAGGATATTAGGTATGCACAGTATGTACGCCTATAAAGTGTTTTACAGTAACAGCCAGAATTTCACTGGAATTTGTCTAAAATATTTCATTATTTACCTCGAACAGGCAACTTGGGCTTCGACACGGGCGGTGAGAACTGCCTGTTCTTTGTCTCTCTTGTGCTCAACTTTCATCATATCTCGATCCGCCTTCCATTGCGCCTTGACGTCGTCCACGTCTTTCCTCAGTTGGAAAACCATCTTCACAAGCTTGCTGGCTAACTGTGAAGCCAAAACTAAACTTAGGCAGGTTGAAGGTTTGCCATTTCTACATAATAAACACACTGGTGGGTTGCTAGCAGGGGCGTAGCGTCAGGGGGAGCGCAGGAAGCGGCGCTTCCCCACAAGAAATGAAGAATGTAGGTAGAAGTTGAATGATGAAAAAAGTATTAAGAAAAACAAAATATTTAATCAAAAGTAAAACATTCTATTGAAAATTACCTACAGCTACCTACCTACCCATGGAAGAATTCCTTCTTTGTTGGTTGCGTGGAATCACGAATCCATGGCCGAAGCCAAGTAATCTAGGAAGAGGGAGGGCCTCATGACAGAACCGGAAGACCGTGTCAAAAAGATGATTTGGTAGGACAGGACGTGGGGAACCTCTGCGGTTGTTATAGACCAAAATACCGTTTTGCATGGAATAGTTAGGGCAGTGTATGTTTGCAGCCAGCTTTCGGATAATTTGGTGTAAGGTGGGGTCTTGGGCTTGGTGGGTTGCCAAATTGGTGGTAATGGCAGGAAAGTTCTGGAGGATATTGACGGAGGCCGAGGGAGGTGGTGGGGAGTTTGGCCCGTCTTCCAGGTCAGTAGGTGGGAGGGTGAGGATATTGCGGGATAAGTAATCAGCAATACTGTTTTGCTTACCGGGGAGGTGGTGGAGTGTGAAATTAAACTGTTGTAACTTGGCCACCCACTGAGTCACCCGGGGGGAGGCATCCTCCAACTTGGTCAAGGCAGCAACTGCTTTGGCATCTGTGTACAAGTGAAAGTGGGCGTGTCCGAGATAAGGCTTAAACTTAAGTACTGCATGAAGGGCCGCAGCAAACTCCAGTTCATACATTGAATTTTTTTTTCCGGTTCCTGTAATTTCCTGCCTGCGTATGCTATGGGGTGGAAACGCGAATCGTGTTCTTGCGCTAACATGTATCCCAAGGCATGTGCGCTAGCATCGGCAAAAATGTGAAACGGAAGTTTGAAGTCGGGGAGGCGAAGAAGGGGGGGTTCGGTTAACCGTTTACGTAAAGCCTCGTATGCTGCTTGGCAATCAGAGGACCATAGGAACGGGATGTTTTTCTTGCGGAGGTGGTTCAAGGGAGCTGCAATATGTGCTATATCCGCAATGAACGGAGCGAAAAAATTCACAGCCCCAATGAATTGTGCGACTTGTTTAGCGGTGGTAGGTGGGGGGATTGTTAACAATTCCTTTATGCGATCTGCCCCAATGGTGACTGACCCGTCTTGGACTATGTGGCTGAGGAATTCCAAACGGCGGGTTGCTATTTTGCACTTAGCCGGGTTTACTGTAAGCCCAGCTACCTGCAGACGCCTCATCACTTCTCTCACATGGCCAGCATGCTCCTCCATGGAGGTGCTGTATACCAGGAGGTCGTCTAAAAACCAAATGAGGTAGACGCCGTGCAAATCACCAAAAATGCGCTCCATGAGTGAACTTAACAGGTGGCCACCCACCTTTAAGCCAAAGGGAATACGTTGGAAGGCGTAGCAACTGAAGGGGCATTTAAAGGTTAAGAGGGGTAGGCTATCCTGTGTAACCGGGATTTGGTGGTATGCTTGGTTGAAGTCAATGAGGGTAAAGATTGTGGCTCCGTTAAGCTGTGCCAACAATGACTGGATAGTGGGTAAGGGATAATCCATTGAAGGAATTAGTTGGTTAATCTTCCTTAAATCTACCACTAATCTCCAAGCGGGGGGGTCTGTGGGGGAAGCTCGTTTCTTAGGAACTAGGAAACAAGGGGCAACACTTGGGGACGTGCTGGGAACAATGACCTGTGCATCGATTAGCTTTTTAATTTCGTTTTGCATGACCTGCTGAAGGGGGGGTGAAACCTGATATGTGGGGGGCGGTTTGGGTGGAAGGATACCAGGTAATAATCGCACCTGGTGCTTCATGAGGGTGGTGCAGCCTAACGCCGCTGTGAGGACGTCAGGGAACTCGCTTAGAAGCTGATCAGCTAACGATGTGTGAGGTTCACCTACTACACATAGGCGTTGGCGGGGGATGGAGTGTAGTGGGGGCTCCTTGACGAGGGGTACGGGAAGTTTCTGGGACCGAATTGTGATGACTTCCTCCGCTGCATGATAACTCATGCCAATACGTTGGAGGACATCCATTCCTAAAATCACATCCTGAGGGAGCCCTGGGAGTATATGCAGGGTTGTTTTCCAGGTTCCCGAACCAATCACCATTGGGAGGACTATGCTCTCGGACGTGACAACAGTATTGCCATTCCCCACTACGAGAGAAAGCGGGGTGCCTTGAGTGATTTTAACCCCTAACCTTTTCAAATTGACTTCATAAAATTCGTCATTTATTGCTGAGATACTGGCGCCTGTATCGACAAGAGCGTATGTGGGGTGGTCAACAAGTAGGATGGGCAGTAAGGGGTGGAGGTCCTCGGTTACGTGTGAAAACAATGACGTACAAGGGGAGTGGTGGGGGGTTGGGTTTAGGTTGGGAGGTGGCGGTGTCTTGCAAGGTTAATTCCTTTGCACTACCAGACTCCTTGCAAGTCGGTAGTGTACTTAGTTTTTTGAAGTCGACTCATTTGTCGTCTGTGGCCCAAAGGGAGGGGTAATAGATCGAATTTGCATAAGTGGTCGTGGTCTGTTCGTATATCCACGGTTGGGACGATAGGGTGGTTGGCTACGATAGGGTGGTTGGCTATGATAGGGTGGTTGGCTTCCCCGTGGAGGGGGGGGGCGGAGGTGCGGGACGTTGACGGCATCTCTAAGGCAGTTTGCAACCGAGAGAGCCTTGTTTCTTCCTCCAATTCGGCGACCAACCCCTCCAGTTGTTGTTTTGTTACGGGCTTGTTGCGGAAAACAAATTTGGAACGTATCTCATTTGTAACCCGGGGTAGTAGGATATTAATGAGTTCTAGTTCTGTATACGCATCCAATACCACGTTTGCCCTGAATAAATCATTCACAAAGGACCGAAAAGATTCTGAAGGATGCTGGGAACGATGGAGGAATTTCATTTTCAAGAACATCATCGTGTCGGGTGAGAAAAAGCTGTCAATAATCCGTCTCCGGAACGCCGTATAGGTGTCTGATGCAGGATCAGGTACCACTAGGTATGCTCGTACCTGGTCAAATCTACTTTGAAGGGCAAGGTTCCGTAGAAGGTTAGGGAAAATCTCTGGTGCCACCTCACAAATTCTGTACACAGCTACCAAAAAGGAAAAAATGCTTAACACATTGTCAGGGTAGAATGTAGGGATGTTCTGGGCTTGCTGGTTTATCACCTCGGGTAGTTGGAACGATGTGACGGGGGGTGGTAAGGGGGCTGGGGGGGTATGTTTTGTCAAGGACGCTGTGGGTTTTCTGCAAAAAGTACAATTGAAGGTTTCTTTTCTGGCCAGTGGCATCTTTTTCCAATTTACATAATCAATCTCCGCACACTCCGCATCATAAGAAGAACAACACCCTGGGCAAAAAACGGGATTATCCAGTTCCTCTTCTGGAATAGGTTTCTGACACTGTCCACATTTGAAAACGTGTCTTGGAGTCCCTGGCCTTGACATCGTGGTCAATCAATAATTTTTTTTCAAGTTTTTATCCTCCTAAAATGGAGAGTTGCTGCATTAATTGTTCGATAGTCCAGCGTTCTTTTAGTTCGCGAAGTTTTAGCAAAAAATTCTACATAATTGTGGCCGGCCGTTCGTCTCAGCAGGTCCCGAATCTCGAAGGAACGAAAACGTGAGTACACTCAACATTTTAATGTTGAGAACTACAATAGATACCAGTGGTTATCAGGGTGTAGTTCAAAAAACCTTTTATTTTGTTTCCCATGCATTTTGTTTTCATTTGAAAAAACATCATAGCTTTTCTAGTATTACAAACTTGACAAAAGCTGCTCAAAATCACCAGTGTAGCAATTCGCACATAGTTTCCTCTCTTGCTTCATTGAAATTCGGTAAGAGCCCTCGTATTAATCTTTTGTTGGATGTGTAACAAACTGCACAAATCTCTCTTCATAATGAGAACGTAAAAAAACAGGGAGATTATGAAAAAAACAGGGGCTTATTGACTGCATTCTTTTTTTGGCTAAACAGGAACTACCTTTTAGAGGGCATGGCGAGTCCTCTTCCTCTTATCATAACAAAGAAAATTACCTCGACTTATTAAATTTCCTAAAATATTACGACCAGCCATTGGAAGATCATTTGAAAACGCCAACAATTTTCAAAGAGACCTCCCCTGCAACTCAGAATGATTTTATAAGTGCTATAGCTAGAGTCATTCTAGATTACATTAAATCTGATCTAGCTAAGTCAGAATTCATCTCAATCTTGTTAGATGAAACATCAGACGTTAGTTCTCTGTCCCAGCTCTCAACAGTCGTTAGATATAACTGTATGTTGATAAACGTGGTTGTCCCCAAGAAACGTTTTTAGGTTTGCTGGGTTTAAGAAACGCATACCTACTGGCTGTTTGCAGGGGAATTCCTTTTTTGGGTGAGAGAGTTAGGAAGTGTGTGTGTGGGTCGTGGTGGGCCTGGTTGCTAGAATGAAATATGTCCTTTGGACAATGCTGAAAACAGGCAAAAGTTGATTTTGCTGCATCTACGTCGAATTCTATAGCTGCGACGCAGCCTTCAATAATTAACTTCATAGTTAATTATTGTACACAGCTGTGACAGTAACTTAACAACCACAATACAAATTTTAATTCAACGATATTTTCGGGAAGATTGTAGATCGTAATAATAATTATTATTATTGTGCAAAAGTTGATTTTGCTGCATCTAGGGCGTATTCTATAACTGCGACGCAGCCTTCATAGTTAATAATTAATAATTAGGTAACTATGAAGGCTGCGTCGCAGTTATAGAATACGCCCTAGATGCAGCTAAATCAACTTTTGCACAATAATAATTATTATTATTAGATCTACAATCTGTGACAGTAACCTAACAACCACAATACAAATTTTATTTAACGATATTTTCGGGAAGATTGTAGGTCGTCCTGCTGTTCAATCATACAAAACGGTTGATAACATGATTGATTAATGCCAGCAGCATTTCGAAGGTCTCACGGTAACTCCCCAAATCGTCAATTTTGGCCAAAATGAGTTATGCATACCATTCGAAGGGCCTTCTCCCGACGGATCGATCTAACTAAGTATAAGTTAGATACTGTAGGGCTGTCTGCTCTACCAACGGGAAAATCAGGGATGGAATGACGAGACAATCAGTTTAACTTTGATGGCTGATATATATTTTCAGATGATCGTGCGCGTTATGAAATGTCGATATGTACAGCTTAATGAATAGATGAACGATCGTAGAAAAATACAGGTTTACGTAGAGTGAATGCACTTGAACACAAGAGGGGTTACTACACTGAGGAGAGTCGAGTCACTTGTAACAGAGTAGGTCGGATACAAACAGTTATCAGTTTTATCGAAAGTGATAGAGTGAATGCGTTGGTTGACTGAATGCATCTGGCAGTGCCCATAGGGGTTTTATAACCTAGGGAGAGGGGAGCAGACGTTTTGGAACTCTCGTAAAACGCGATAAACCGCGAGAGAGGGTAGCTAGTTGATGAACAACAAGAACTTGAAGGTATGGAATAAAAGGACCCCAAGAGCGAACTCAGTTGTGATACAATGAACTGAGGTCGTTGCCACAGAGGGTTGACGGTATATGTGCAGTGACTGGAGACAACTAGGGAAGCGGATTAGGTACAACTAAATGGGTGTAGGGATTACCCAGGTAAGCTAACGGGACGTGACGTTCAACAACCTGGTGGTGGTTGAACTAGGCAGTGAATGGAGATTTTACAATTTTATCTGGAAGCGTATTTGATTTATTCATCTTTTCGCGGTGAGAGGCTGCAGCCGAACAGATACCTAAGTTAGGTAACACTAAATCTGACGATTTATTTTACTGAATTAGTAGTAAAATTAGTCATTGGCAGATGGTTTTTTGGCTCTGCTGAAAAGTTGCCAAAATGACATTGTGGGGAGTTGCCGTGAGACCCTCGATTTGGAGGAATTCGAAATCCTGGCTACTTAGGGATATCCCATATTACAGGCAATTCATAACGAACATGGAGAACTGATGAGCGGAATGAAGTTACCAATCGGCCAACACATTCTGAAGAGTAATAAACATTGTGGAAGTCGAGTGAAAGCCATTATAGTAAGTACCTGCTCCTACTGAAATCCACCATTTCTATCCAAGATATCAGTTGACATTAGCAATCGCCTATCACCTCAAGAATTGATTACCTTGTCCAGCCGGTTTAGAGTATCTGGCATATTAACTTCCACCGGTTCCTCTTGGGTTATTTGAGTGATGGTTTGATGGGTCGAAGTGGCAACAGTATTGGTCGACACATTGGCTTGACTAACGTCCATCTCACCTACAAAGGCATCTCAAAACAAAGAAAATCAATTCAGACATCCTTAAAGTATTTTCTTCGCTCGAATAAATAATGGATTCTTTGTAATTGCGATATTACCATTAGAATCACTGTCTGCCCCATCCGAGGAACCTCCGTCCCTCTTGATCTTCCTCATTTCTTCATTTTCCCGTTTTCTTTTCCTTTTGTATGGAATGAACAGCCGCACAGGACCCACCTACGGACAAATGCAAAGTTGAATGTCTTCAATTGTTCAATATTTTTCTATAGGATTGCACAGGAAAACATCGCAATCCAGTATAGATTTTGGCAACATTGCAATCCAGTACAAGACAGGCGCGGATGGGGGGGGGGGAAAGGGCTCATTCGTTCCATTTAGCGAATTTTCGAAGAAAATGTAGCTATTGTTCTCGGTCCAAAATTTTTAAAACTCGAATTTTCGAAAAAATTTCATACCAAAATCCATTTCAGACCATCGTGAATCCACTGCCAAAAGACACAAAAATATATATATATATATATACGTATTGCCCGGCCAGAGGCACCCGGCGGCTAGAGGCTACCGGCAATTTTTTAGATGGGTGAAATGTAGACTACTCAGCTTTTCGTTCCTGTCTTGCAGGTTAGTATGGAGCTTGGGAGCCTCTGGCCCTGGGGATTATTTATTTTATTATCAATCCGCAAATTACCTAATTACTCACAAATTTTGTTGTAAAACAATATTAGTATGTTAAAACGCTGCAAAGTCCTTGTCACATGGGTTTATTATTCTACTGGACTTACCCACAGAAGTGTTAGCCGTTCATTTATTGTTTCTTTCATGTAAAATAATTGAAATAGCTATCTGTGATGGTTTCAACCAATACCCCCCACCAACTTTGATGTGAATTTTGATGTGTCTTGTCTACAAGAAGATACCTATCCCCCCAAAAAACGCTCCGTGTAAAAATCACCCCGCCTCGCAAATATCATTCTTCAGAGGCCGGAAAAAGTTATGATATCCACTTTCCCCGCCCGCCCTTTTCCTCATTAAGGAGCTAAGTATAATGAAAAGCTTAACCACTTCACAAGCACCGTACCCCTTTTTCCCTAATGATCCCACGATTCTGAGATTTGGTATGTAGGCCCTTGAGGGACTTCTGAACACAACTGACCGATCCCAGATCAGCTGAGTGGCTCTAAAATCCTGTTTTTTCCCTAATGATCCCATGATTCTGAGATTTGGTATGTGGGACTTCTGAACACAACTGACCGATCCCAGATCAGCTGAGTGGCTCTAGAATCCAGTTTTTTCCCTAATGATCCCACGATTCTGAGATTTGGTATGTGGGCCTTTGAGGGACTTCTGAACACAACTGACCGATCCCAGATCAGCTGAGTGGCTCTAGAATCCAGTTTTTTCCCTAATGATCCCACGATTCTGAGATTTGGTATGTAGGCCCTTGAGGGACTTCTGAACACAACTGACCGATCCCAGATCAGCTGAGTGGCTCTAAAATCCTGTTTTTTCCCTAATGATCCCACGATTCTGAGATTTGGTATGTGGGCCCTTGAGGGACTTCTGAACACAACTGACCGATCCCAGATCAGCTGAGTGGCTCTAGAATCCAGTTTTTTCCCTAATGATCCCACGATTCTGAGATTTGGTATGTAGGCCCTTGAGGGACTTCTGAACACAACTGACCGATCCCAGATCAGCTGAGTGGCTCTAAAATCCTGTTTTTTCCCTAATGATCCCACGATTCTGAGATTTGGTATGTGGGCCCTTGAGGGACTTCTGAACACAACTGACAAAGCGTGTACTATTCGTGGCGACGTATCTTTCAAATGGGACAACACTGAACGATAAAATCATGTTCTTCGAGCGATATCTACTACCGTACTCGATCAAACTCAAGGGTTTGTTTCTGTTCATCGACGAGCTCAAGCTATACGACTTACCGGTTGTACTGTGTGGAGATTTCAACATTGACTTGCGTTCTGAAGAGGGGTTAGCGTTTCGTAAATTTATGACTGAAACTTTTGGGTGTGAATTAAACAATTCTCCGGAAATTCCCAATGTTGCACTCCAAGTGGTCAAGTAGTTTTGAATGCCTGTAGACACCCCTCCCCCTCTCCCCCCCACCACTAACATCCTGATTGAAGTACCACTTGAAAGTACCTACTCGCCGAGCTGAATCCAGAGACTACTTACAATCGGATTTACGTTCAACCGTTCAAAAGTTATAAGCATAAACGTCCTTATAGAAGTGATTATAACACGTTTTTTAGTAGGTAGTATTTCATTCATAGCGTTTCAACGGATGGACTGATTTAAACGCGGATTTTTCATAAACCTTCCCAGATAAATTCTGCGTCAAATGGTACCAGCCGCAACTTTCTACGTTCAGCCGTTCTCAATTGATGATGAGGCAAACAGACAGACAGAAAAACAGACAGACAGAGACGATTTTATTATATAGTATAGATAATTGCTCCCCCGGATACGCGAGCAAGAGCACACCCGCCATTTCGCACAAGAGACCTAGCACGGGCGGGAGGACTGAATCGCGCGCCACTCTCTTCTGTTTACATTAAGTTCATAAACTCTGCAAATTTTTGACACAACGGTTCATTATCTTCTTTGTACAGATCACCCTTCTGTCTAGATCACTAGGTCTAAATGTCTAGATCCTAAATGTTAGATTAATTATTATTATCAATTATCACTAATTATTAACAATTTCATCAAGTACCTAGTGAAAATTATTATACTTTATTGTTAGGTATTAATCATTTGTATTTATTATTAATAATAATTATTATTAATTATGATTAATTAATACAATGTAATTCTGGGGTTTTTAATACTACGTCGGTAATAATTTTTCTATAAAAGAAGTACCTACCAACAAACATTCGAAATTACCTTCATTTCCGTAGCACGAAACGTATTTCAGAACAAAAAACTCGACATCACTTTCAACGTTTGATTCGTGTTTGATTCAACCTTTGAGCCGTCATACTTTCACAACTGTTGAAATACAGGTCCATTTTCATACTAACAAGCTCTTTGGAACATCATATGGCTTAAGTGATGTCGAGTTTGTTGTTCTGAGGTGCGTTTCGTGCTACGGAAATGAAGGTAATTTCGAATGTTTGTTGGTAGGTACTTCTTTTATAGAAAAATTATTACCGACGTAGTATTAAAAACCTCAGATTTATATCGTATTAATTAATCATAATTAATAATAATAATAATCAATCAATCAATTTATTTCACAATATATATGTACCTCAAGGGCGGGTTGTGGGGATCAAGGGGAAGTATGGTCACTGTAATTATTAATAATAAATACAAATGATTAATACCTAACAATAAATTATAAAAATTTTCACTAGGTTCTTGATAAAATTATTAATAGTTAGTGATAATTCATAATAACAATAAATCTAACATTTAGGATCTAGACATTTAGACCTAATGATCTAAACAGAAGGGTGATCTGTACAAAGAAGATAAAGAAATGTTGTGTCAAGAATTTGCAGAGTTTTTGAACCCGTTTCGGCTTAACCATAGCCCCATATTCAGAATTTCAAGATTCGCTACCTACCTCCTCGAGAATTTTAGAAAATAATTTTTGGAAGCAAACCTATTCAGAAAGTGACCGGGGCTCTCGTTGTTAGTCAGGCCATCCCTTTTTGAACCAGTTTCGGCTCAATCATAGCCCCATATTCAGGATTTCAAGATTCGCTACCTACCTAGTCGAGAATTTTGGTTAATAATTTTTGGACGCAAACCTATTCAGAATGTGACCGGGGCTCTCGTTGTTAGTCAGGCCATCCCTTTTTGAACCAGTTTCGGCACAATCATATCCCCATATTCAGGATTTCAAGATTCGCTACCTACCTAGTCGAGAATTTTGGTTAATAATTTTTGGACGCAAACCTATTCAGAAAGTGACCGGGGCTCTCGTTGTTAGTCAGGCCATCCCTTTTTGAACCAGTTTCGGCTCAATCATAGCCCCATATTCAGGATTTCAAGATTCGCTACCTACCTAATCGAGAATTTTGGTTAATAATTTTTGGAAGCAAACCTATTCAGAAAGTGACCGGGGCTCTCGTTGTTAGTCAGGCCATCCCTTTTTGAACCAGTTTCGGCACAATCATAGCCCCATATTCAGGATTTCAAGATTCGCTACCTACCTAGTCGAGAATTTTGGTTAATAATTTTTGGACGCAAACCTATTCAGAAAGTGACCGGGGCTCTCGTTGTTAGTCAGGCCATCCCTTTTTGAACCAGTTTCGGCACAATCATAGCCCCATATTCAGGATTTCAAGATTCGCTACCTACCTAGTCGAGAATTTTGGTTAATAATTTTTGGACGCAACCTATTTAGAATGTGACCGGGGCTGTCGTTGTTAGTCAGGCCATCCCTTTTTGAACCAGTTTCGGCTCAATCATAGCCCCATATTCAGGATTTCAAGATTCGCTACCTACCTAATCGAGAATTTTGGTTAATAATTTTTGGAAGCAAACCTATTCAGAAAGTGACCGGGGCTCTCGTTGTTAGTCAGGCCATCCCTTTTTGAACCAGTTTCGGCACAATCATAGCCCCATATTCAGGATTTCAAGATTCGCTACCTACCTAATCGAGAATTTTGGTTAATAATTTTTGGAAGCAAACCTATTCAGAAAGTGACCGGGGCTCTCGTTGTTAGTCAGGCCATCCCTTTTTGAACCAGTTTCGGCACAATCATAGCCCCATATTCAGGATTTCAAGATTCGCTACCTACCTAGTCGAGAATTTTGGTTAATAATTTTTGGACGCAAACCTATTCAGAAAGTGACCGGGGCTCTCGTTGTTAGTCAGGCCATCCCTTTTTGAACCAGTTTCGGCACAATCATAGCCCCATATTCAGGATTTCAAGATTCGCTACCTACCTAGTCGAGAATTTTGGTTAATAATTTTTGGACGCAACCTATTTAGAATGTGACCGGGGCTGTCGTTGTTAGTCAGGCCATCCCTTTTTGAACCAGTTTCGGCACAATCATAGCCCCATATTCAGGATTTCAAGATTCGCTACCTACCTAGTCGAGAATTTTGGTTAATAATTTTTGGACGCAAACCTATTCAGAATGTGACCGGGGCTCTCGTTGTTAGTCAGGCCATCCCTTTTTGAACCAGATACGGCACAATCATAGCCCCATATTCAGGATTTCAAGATTCGCTACCTACCTAGTCGAGAATTTTGGTTAATAACTTTTGGACGCAAACCTATTCAGAAAGTGACTGGGGCTCTCGTTGTTAGTCAGGCCATCCCTTTTTGAACCAGTTTCGGCTCAATCATAGCCCCATATTCAGGATTTCAAGATTCGCTACCTACCTAGTCGAGAATTTTGGTTAATAATTTTTGGACGCAAACCTATTCAGAATGTGACCGGGGCTGTCGCAGTTAGTTAGGCCATCCCTTTTTGAACTATTACTCCTGCTGCGGGATTCCCACATTACTGTTGAAAAAGTAATCTCAACTGATTGTGCGTTATGACTGAAAATAAAATAATGTTAAAGAGATCCTATTTCTTCTACAGTTTTTTTCTAAATATAAATGTAGGTACGTAAACAGTCACATAAGTTCCACTAAAAAATTAGTGTCCTTCGTTCGTGTGTTCTCAGAAAAATGTGATAAATTACCTACTAATTCAAATATATACCTACCTATGCTTTCTCATGTTTGATCGGTTTTTATTATTATCATAATAATAATTATTTTATTTTATTGTTATCATCTACTTTTGTTAAATACTATAATGTCGTATAGGTATAGCTGGGAGTGGTTCCCAGCTCTGCGGACTAGTGGCCTGGAGTTTCTATGTTATTACTGTGCCGTCCAGACTCGGTACTCCTACACTGCAGCTAGTTTTCAACGGAGCAGACGAACCAGTCAAGAGTCACTTCTGTGTGATAAGCCAAACGTACGATGTTTCACTCACAAAAGCTTCCGTTCAACTGGTCTGGTCTGGAGGAAAACAAACCTGTTTGGTTCTTGTCAGACCAGTCCCGACTCGGTCCGACCTTCCGGAACGATAACTGGCGCCAGTGTAGGAGGGGACACGGCGCGGCGTGCGTTTGTTTTCTCCAGACCAGACCAGACCCGCCCAGACCGTCTGTTCTGGAGAAATTCCGCTTCCAATGTAGGACCGGCCTAAGTCCCAAGATCCGCGACTAGTGGCCTAGAGTTTCTAAGTTATTGTTATGTTTTGATGGTCTGATCAATCGCTTTTAGCCTGTATGATTTGGTATAATACAGTATGGTATGATTTGGTATAATACAGTATGGTAAGATAGGAAAGAAATTCGAATGGTATGGTATGAGTACGGTGAGAATATGGTATGGTGCCGATTTGCAATACAGTCTGGTATAGACAGAAGGGTGATCTGCACAAGGAAGATAATAAACCGTTGTGTCAAGAATTTGCAGAGTTTTTGGTTTATTATCTTCTATTAGCCCCTTCAAACCCGTAGGAGCACCCGCTAGAGGCTACCAGCTCGGGAGCCACTGCCGCGGGGATACATCTAAATGTCGTGTACAAGCTACCGGTAGAGGCGCCCGCGGCGGGCGCCAGTGGCCCGTCAATACGTTTTGAAAAGGCGCCTCTAGCGGGGGTTTACGTACATATAACTCATTTTTATAATATATGACGGAGTCAGCAGTTCTACTGTATTCCTCCACGGTAAAAGCATGGATTACTGAAAGCGAAGAGGAAGAAGGAAAAGAGGGAAGTAAGGTTACCGTGGAAAAGGGAGGTTATGTTATGTTGGGGGTGAAGTAAAAAAGAAACGGTACAGGTGAATTATAAAAAGTGTTATTGTAATTAAAAGTGGTTTTGGAACATTTATTCAATTCGTGAGTTGATTTCCTAAGCGTGATGAGTCGAAGAAGGATGCAAGAATGGAGGGTTGAGGAGCAGAAAGAGGATGTTTCTGATATCGAGTTGACACTATTTTTACCTATACCTGATAGTACAACTAGATTACTGATTCTCTCGCCATTCAACTCTTTAGCTACACTTTTTTTAATGAGAGAGCACTCTGAACCAGAATCAAATGTAAAAGTGTAACATTTACCCTGCTGTTGCAGCGTTCCAGTTGGGTTGACATTGCATATGTCCACTCTTCTTGTAGGCTGCGTTGCTGGAGCATCATGGGTTGACTTCTTCTTGGGGCAGTTGAAAGCCATGTGTCCTTGGGATTGGCAAAAGAAACAAATGATTTCCTTTTTCGGGTTAGACCATACTTTAGGGGGCAACGACTCCTGAGCCACAGGCGCTACTGCAGATATTGATGAACGAGGAGCTGTTGAGGATCTTGACTTGCGGAAGTAGCAGTCCATTGATAGATGGTTGTTTTTGCCACAATACGTGCATCTGTCAAACCTGGCTCTCCTTATAGAAGGAATGTCCTTTTCGTTTGAAGGGGGG
>CAWUBA010000087.1:0-13810 GCA_963920205.1 Stenodema calcarata | reverse complement strand
ATTCGGAGGCATGAACATAGTTGTGGAATTGTTTTTACCTGTAAATATTGTGATAAATTATTTACAAATATCTACAATGGAAGGAGGCATGAAGACTCATGTTTAAATACACCACTGGAAAAGAAAATCAAACTTTGGGAGCCGAAGAAACAAGCTATACTCGAACGAATTGGACACGGTATGACTACTGGCTATGAAACAGCTTTTAAGAACCGATTGCAATCTTGGTTCATGCGAAATGATTCACCTTCAGATTTACCAACTTTCCTCTCTAAAGTGAAAGATGATGTAAAAATTAAAATAAGAGACGCATTAAATGAATTTACATCTATCAAGGTCAATGTACTTGTGGAGTGTACGTTCAAAAATACGGTTGGTGAGTTACAAGATAAAGCGTTCAAAACACGAAACAAAGCGATACAAGTTGATACAAATCTTGATGACGTTGTTAAGAAATTTAATGAAAAATTGCAAAATGAGATGGAGGAGGCTCAGTTGAAAAAAAGTGGATGGTCTTTGCATCATATAGAAGGGTTGCGTTTAAGGATTAATAAAAATATTCCTTTGAAGGGAAGTACTTACATCCAACTCCCACCAAAAATCGAAAATAAACGTGCTTGTATTAATGTAAAGAATGACGATAATTTATGCTTTAAATATTCAATTCTAGCGAAATTCATTACTAAGAATGGACAACGTGTGAGTAAATATGCCAATCTCAACCATCCCTATGATTTTTCTTGCATAGATTTTCCTACTCCTCTAAAGCAGATCAAAAAATTCGAGAATATCAATAACATTTCTATTAATGTGTACGGATTGGATGATGCTTGCAAAATATACCCTCTCAAAGTGACAAAAGAGGAATTACTCGATCACCGCGATCTCCTTCTCATAAACGACGATTCGGGTACATACCATTATGTTTACATAAAAAATTTCGAAAAATTGGTTGTAAGACAGTTGACAAAACGCAACGGACAAATAATCGTCTGTAAAAGGTGTTTTACCAAATTCGACGATCAATATGACAAATCAAAAGAGGAAAAATTAGCTGAGCACCGAGAATACTGTATGGAAAATAAAGCAATTCGTGTAGACATGCCCACAAAAAAACCGTACATTGAGTTCGAACATTGTGAAAGAATGTTGAAGGTTCCTTACGTTGTATATGCTGATTTTGAAGCATTACTAGAGCCTATAGCAGAAAGTTCAACAGAATCCTGTACCAAAACCATTCAAAAGCATGTACCTATGAGTTATTGTCTCTATGTAAAGAAATCTGATGAAGTTGAGGGTGTTCAGTTAGACATACCATCAGAACCGATTGCCTACAGGGGAAAGGATGCAGTCTCTCACTTTGTTCAACAAATAAAAACAATAGCAGAGACGATTTCGACAGCTTATTCGATGAATACTCCAATGACTCCACTATCTGACAGAGAGCAAATGATCTTTAGATCTGCAAAGAAATGTTACTTGTGCAACTCACAGTTCACTGAAAGTGATGGGAAAGTACATGATCATTGCCATATTACTGGTAAATACAGGGGACCCGCCCACAATAGCTGTAATCTGAGATGTAGGAACCCAAAATTTATTCCAGTCCTAATACATAACCTCTCTGGGTACGACTCACATTTCATTGTAAAGGAGCTTGGATACGACGATAAAGAAATTGAGGTTATTCCGAATTCCGAAGAAAAGTATATATCGTTCACTAAAAAAGTAGCAGGAGGATTCAAAATCCGATACATTGACACCTTCAGGTTTATGTCAGCAAGTCTGGACGCATTGGCCAAAAATGTTCCTGAATTTAAAGAGACGACAAAGTTTCATTCTTTGGACGATCTAGCTCTAATGAAGAGAAAAGGAGTGTTCCCGTATGAATACATCTCGTCCTGGGAAAAATTGGAAGAAACCGCTCTGCCTCCTAAAGAAGCATTCTACAGCAGATTACAAAAACGTGGTATAACGAATGAGGATTATCAACATGCGAAAACAGTATGGCAACACTTCAATTGTGCTACACTTGGAGAGTATAGTGATCACTACCTCAAGACGGATGTTCTCCTACTAGCAGATGTGTTCGAAAACTTCAGAGATACAATTCATATAAGCCATAAACTTGACCCAGCTCACTACTTTACATTACCTGGGTTATCATGGGATGCAATGCTTAAATATACAGAAATGAGACTGGACCTTTTAACTGATTACGATCAGATTTTGATGATTGAAAAGGGGATACGAGGTGGAATTTGTCAAGCTTCTCACAGATATGTTAAAGCCAATAACAAACATATAAAGGATTACAACCCCAACGAAGAACCTACTTTCATCAGTTATCAGGACTGTAACAATCTTTATGGGTTTGCTATGTCAAAACCTCTACCCTACGGTGGATTCAACTGGTGCAAAGAAGATATTGATGTATTGAGTTTGAATGAAGATGATCAATATGGGTACATCATGGAGGTTGATGTTGATTACCCACAACACCTGCACAAATCACACAACTATCTTCCCTTCCTCGCAGAAAATATCATACCTCCCGGAGATACAACCACAAAATTGACGCCTCATCTAGGAAAACGTGAACGTTATGTGGTGCATTACATGGCACTGAAGCAAGCCATAGCTCACGGCTTAAAAGTCGAGAAGATCCATCGTGTATTGAAATTCAAACAATCGCAGTGGTTACAACCTTACATTGTCTTGAACACAGAATTTAGAAAGAACGCTAAAAACAATTTTGAAAAAGACCTATTCAAGTTGATGAATAATGCAATTTTTGGTAAAACAATGGAAAATATTAGGAATAGACTAACCATACACCTTGTGTCAGATGCTAAAAAGTTGGAAAAACTCATTGCAAAACCAGAATTTTTAGATAGAACTATTTACAGTGAAAATCTAGTTGCGGTACATATGGCTAAAAAATCAATAACATTCAATAAGCCAATATACATTGGTATGAGTATACTTGATATTTCAAAAACAACAATGTATGAGTACCATTATGATATAATGCTGCCAAGATTCGGACCTGAAAGATTAACACTTTGTTATATGGACACAGACAGTTTTATATACGCAATAAAGACAGACGATCTACATCTCGATATATTGAATATGTTAGACTACATGGATACATCCGATTATCCTCAAGATCATCCCTGCTTCTCTATAAAAAATAAAAAAGTACTCGGTAAATTCAAAGATGAAATGAATGGGAAAATAATAGCTAAGTTTATAGCTCTCAGAGCGAAAATGTATGAGATTCTAACAGAAGACGATAGGGAGATAAAGAAAATCAAGGGTATTAGTAAGAATGTAGTTGAAAAAGAAATAAAATTCGAAGATTATTACAAATCCTTATTTTTGGCTAATATAGTTAGAAAGCAGATGGTCGTTATCCAATCGAAACAACACAACGTTGTGACCGCGCAAGTTAACAAAATTGCTTTATCCCCATTTGATACTAAAAGGAAAATATTGGAGGACGGTGTATCAACAGTTGCCCATGGGTACTTGGAACAACAATCCACTGACAAATGAAAACAAAAAACAAGAAAAAAAAAGTAGCAAAATGTTGATTACAAATAATATTTGCAGAAAAAAAAAAATTTATATAGAAAATTAATTTACTTCTGAGTTTTAGCAATAAGTGTGAAGGTATTAGACTAGGTATCTACTTTTGTTATTCAACTTGTTATTTTTTTTTTTTTCTAAGATATTGTATTTATGTTATCCGCATCGAATATAGCACCATTAAGACTTCAATATAAATAATGCTAAACATGTACTAACAACAAACAAAAAACTGATCGAACTAATCTGTTGCGTTGCAATCAAAGGTAACGAAATTTACCGATGATCGCCTCATTTTAAAAAGTGTGTATGAATGGGACTCTAGCGTGGTCGTAAAGACCCCCAAGCTGTATGAACTGAACTCAGGATAGGTAATTGTAAATATTCATCCTCTAACATCCTACAGATCTGCATCTATGCACATAATATTATGAAGACCCCCGCAATGCCCTTTTGACTGTCCAAAATGATTTGGTTATAACGATTCGCAGTATCCTCCAGTCAAAAAACGGTCCTATTAGTGCTGAAAAACCTCTATTTAATTGGACTAAAAAGAGTCTGTGAGGACGTCCATTCGAAAACATGTAACCGATCGGAAGCACGGCAGAAATCTAAACGCCCGAAATGGTAGGTATGGCTACATCTATGGAAATGTTCATACCGGAAACACGGCGTCCCCATTAGCCCCCGATTTCGCCCAAAATGGTATAACTATTCCTTAGAGACACACCTACCGGAAACACGGCATTTTCCCCACTAACACTAGAAAACTTAATAATTATTTTTAGCAATAGAATTGTATGAAAGGGCCTCTAGCGTGGTCGTAAAGACCCCCAAGCTGTATGAATGGAACTCAGGAACGTTGTAATCAAAGGTAACGAAATTTACCGATGATCGCCTCGTTTTAAAAAGTGAGTGTGAATGGGCCTCTAGCGTGGTCGTAAAGACCCCCAAGCAGTATGAATGTTTAGTATGTAAGTAGGACTCCATCGAAGTGCCTTCACCTTGACGTGGTGATGGAGCTTTTAACTAAGAAAGGCACAATGTCAGATATACCTACAGATGTCAGATAAACAGGCATAATGTCAGATTTACAATATACAGATGTCATCTGTATATCAGAAATAGTCTCACCATGAACCTTTTGAAAACTAAATGCATTTACCTTCTCAATAAATTAAAAAAATAGGACTTCTTAATGGCTCTAAATCCCAAGTGTACAAGGCAAACTGTAATGCAGTAAGAAACTTGTGTAGCTGCATGGAGATAAAAAGGCCGAATTCGATAATACGAGTATATATGGGTGTTCACTTAGATCAACATCTCAAGTGGAAGGATCATGAAGCACCATTAGTCAATAAATCGGGAAATCCTTGCATTACTTTCAAATGCTTCGAAGTAGGCTCAAAGAAAATCTTGAAATGTAGTATTATGCTCATATACGTCGCATCTCAACTTATCGCATCATTTTATGGGGAGGTTCTTATGCGTGTACCTTTGATAATATAAACATAGCAATGAATTCAGTTTTTAAGAAAAGCAACTAATGTCCATAAGCACAAACCTTCGATGTTCTCGCTCCTAGAATGGCTTACATTCATAAACAACTGAATGTATTTACCAAATCATCGGTGATTAAACCGTCTCGGGTAAAATTTACATTTAATGTCATCTATTTCATCCAGATACCTCAATCTCAGAATGATTTCTCCCATCCCTATTTGAACACTCAACAGTAACATTTTAAAAAATTGGTTTTTTTGAATATTTTTGAAGTTGGAAATAATGAAAGTAAAACAGGTTTAATTTAGGATAATGAATATATTATAATTATATTTTAGGTAATTTTATAACTAGGATTATTCGAGTAATTTACGGCAGATGTCGTACCTACATTTTTGCATTGAACCAGTAGCGTAAATAGGATTTTGATTTGGAGGGTGATTAACCTGGAAGGAGATACTACCGACGGATCCCCAGGGGGGTCTTACCCCGGAGAAGTTTGAGAATTTATACTCGTAAAAGCGCATTTTAACACCTTCTAGATTTTATTTTTAAACAAATTGTATTTTTGACATTTTGTGTCTTTACTATGGCACATAAATGAAAAATCGTCACGCGGAGAGCGTTACGCGGAGTTTCTGATGATTTTCGCTTACAACCGATTCGTTGCTACGGAACTTTATCTTCGCCACTTATCATCGTACAAAAATCGTTCACCACTCGTTGGATAGCTCTCGATTTACCTAACCATATTACGTTAACCACTGCTGAGTGCGTGGCCGACAAGCGGCGGTATGAGCGTGATTGTTTAAATAATTGTTTACACACTGGTGATCATTCTCAATAATTTATATTGTCAACACGAATGCAAGCGTCATATAAGTTTTTGATGGGAGGGGGCGCAAAGACATAAAATGTCCCTCGTGGTTGCGTACTTGTACGAAAGCTGTACCCACCGTTTTTTTTCTTTTTCTAATTATTATTATTATTATTAGTCTTTGGGGAGTGATTGATCACCTGATCACCCTCCTCATTTACGCGATTGCATTGAACACCTTAATACCAAATAAATGAGCGTTCCTGATGCATAATAATTATTTGTATTCGTATTACTAAAAAGCAGGGAAAAGACGAGCCTGGAATACATACATTCTCCTCGTCCCCATATACCAATGTGGGGGAATGTGATTAAGTAACGAACCTAAAACCATTCGTTCAAGTTAACGATATGCGAACATAAACACATACTACCTTGGTATTTGTTTAATAAAATTACGGATCTCCCATGAACGAGTAGGTTCTTGAGTCTCCACTATACACCACATTTGTGGAAGATTTCTAAATAGTATTCTCATCACACGTTTAGGCTGCGAATTTATAATATAAATACGGCTTATACAGCTTACAAAAATGTAATTACTTCACTCCTAATTAGTGGGTCTACTCGGATGATCCACATATCTCACCCGTCGAAGTAATCGCATAGTTGGCACAGTGGTTATGATAACTAATTAGAGTCGCGGAGTTCGCGAGATCGATTCCCAATACCGCGAATAATACTTTTTGACCTTGAAACAATAGCGTGGTACGATATGAGGTTCCGAATGAGTCTGGAGGAAGGTTACAACTGCTGTTATCGTCCGCCTTCCAGGTCTGTCAGGTTATCCCCACTAGCCCCTGCGCCAGATCTCTCCTTTTCCCCCTACTATGTTCCCATTTGAATTCGAGCTCCCGTGACAGATTTGGATTTTTTTGTGGTAATTAAGTGCGTTGTGTCCTGTCTGTGGTCTTGTGGATTGATCAACGTCAACATTCACAGATAAGTACTGCAGTGGAGGTTTGTGATATTATCATACCTAGCTCAAGCTAGAGGCAGCTATTCGTTCAGGGGGCATTTGGCAGCTTCCAAACTGCTTGATACTGCAAGTTTTCCGAATTTTTCAAAATGTTTTCCAACTGAAGATTTTGAAAACACGGTCACTGCTTACGCTATCCTAGAATCTCGGAAACTTAAAACTGAATTGGTGACAATTTATCAGAGAACCGATTTTACTCATTTCACAGGGATTTCTGTTGTTTTTGCACAACAATAACTTAGTTGATACTTATTCTGAAAATGAGAAACTACTAACATTATTGATTACAATTCCAATGACTTCTGCAAAAGCTGAGCTTTGTTTTTCTACGCTTAAAAGAATAAAAACGTTTATTCGATCAACTATTACCCAAGAGAGACTTAATGCTTTGACGATGTTGTCAATAGAGAAGGAAATGATTGCTAATTTTTCTGATTTCAATTGCCCCGCCGCCACCTCCTCGTATGAAGCTATAGCTTCTGGTAATCCCGGGTAGGTACTGGTCAGAACTGCTGTGAACACAGAGCTCACATTCTGACTTGCTAAGAGCTGCGGTTGATTAAAATACACCCATTTCTCATAAGAAGACTCCTGTTGGGAAACATTTACAGGTATTTTGTAGAAAAAGCTCTTAATTTGTGTTCCGAATTTGGTGGCCCACCATTTTCAGAGCCCACGCACCGCTACTGTCTAATCCTACTAACTTTCACATCAGTTATAATTTAGGTAATTACTTCGAAGGGTAATGGGTAGAAACCTAAATATTATCACGGTCATATTATGGGCACTCTGGGGCAATCTTATTGGTGTCCTACACTACGTGTTACCTACGAGTATATTATGCAAGTCGTAGTGGAAATGGTATTGGGCATTTTTTAAACAACTTCGAAACTTACTTATGTATTTAGACCGTTAATTACCACCTATATACCTATAATTCTTATAGTCAAAATTAGTTTTTGTTAGTTAACTTTTTTATTTAAATGAGCAATACAAATCTATTTTAATAGAAGGACATAGATACACTATAGATGTAAATATTCTGTAGAAGTACATAAATGTCATTTTGGATCAAAATCGACTTATCTAGTTTTTCCTAAATGGTACAGATTCATGAGTGAACTACAGTATTATATCAATATTCCTCTATCTATCGGTCGTATGTTGTAGGATTATGTCGAGTATAACCAAACTTGACGTTTGCGACGATCGTAATTTGCACTTGGAGCGAGTGTTATGGAAACGACGTGTAGAGATTATTATAACACACACCTGGTGGGGGATATGGGTGAGCCTAAGTGTAGTACACGGGTATGCACTTGGATTTGAGTGAATCGTGTTGAATTCGAACAGCGTGGAGCACCAAAACTTGAATATTATCAACACATTTAGTATCATTGTGAATATAAATAAATAAAATCAATATTACCTAGGTACCAAATCTATATTGTAATAATCGTGAATGAATATTTTTTGAATGTCATGCAAATATTTAAAATATACTAAGTCAATAAGGATGTTTACGATATCAGGAGCAGATCTCGAAATTATGTAGTAAGCACCTGATTTTCTCGAAATGGCTGAATTATCGGTATCTTGTAGTAGGCACCTGTACGTTTCCATGAGAACTGGTGAAGGGTCAGGGGAAAAAACGAACTAATTCAATTTTTCTTGAAATTGAAAAGAAAAAAAACGCATTTTATTGTTTCAAACTTTCAAAAAACCCACACCTTTCGTGAAAAAATTAAAACAAAACAGAAAATTGACGGACGAACAACAGAAAGTGATTCCTAAGCTCTTAGCTAATATCAATTAGTTGTGTTGTTGAAAATCAAGAAAATGTAGACAAAACCTCTTTGAAAGCTGCAAAAACGAACTAAGTTGGCTGCATCAAATTAAACTAAGCGTGAAATTGGAGCAAAATTAGGTCTTATTAGTATAAGTAATTCGATCGCAAGACAGGTTAACTTATAAGTTATTATAAATAATAACTCATTTGTAGGGCAGTATGCAATAAAACTGGACTGCCTTAGGACCACAAAATTTTCATCAAACTTTGGATGTCGTTGTATTTCGCTTGAGGGATCGGGAGGAATCCTGCAATGAATCACAAAAATAAATTCTCGAGTACGTGAAACAACAAAATTCACGTAAACGATCCTAAATGTTATGCACTAAATGTGGAATTACGAGATTATCCAGTTTGTAAGATGGAGTGGGAAGTTCGATAAGCCGACTTTCCGACAGTTGACTTCTGTTGGATCCCTTTATTAAGTCAGACAATATTGCGCCAAAGTAAGTTGTCCGATAAAATATGAGGCGATAAAAATGTTCGGACGATGATATGTCCGATAAAAAATGTTCGGACGATGAACTAATGATTTTAATGGGTTGAGTTGTGAATGGACACTTTTTTACATAAATTGAAACCAACATTGAGGTCCAGCACCATCTCCTAGGATCCTGTTTGACGTTGACCACAATGAATAAGGATGGTTTACTTTACTTTACTTTACTTTACCACATCTTCGAAATCGTAAGGTATTTCCATTTCCTTCTTCATGTTCCATAATCACAAGAAATTTGGAATAGAAACACTTGACACCTTCATCACCAAACAGAGAAACAAATTCACAGACGAACTAAGAACCCACTCAAACACCCTCCTCCACCACATAAATATAACTCACCAACGCCGATGGGAACAAAACACACGGATGCGAATTTGAGTCACCTCATGCATGCCAACCCCCAAGCCAACTCTGTATATATACATCTTATATATATATCTTTTTAAATAATCCATATTCTGTAAATATGTAAATAGCCTTTAGAACTCTAAATCTGTAAATATGTAAATAGCCCTGGTTTTAAGACCCCACCCTCACGCTAAGAGTTTTACATTGTTTCCCTTTCTCTTACAAAATTCACTCTTCCACCCCTAAGTTAAGACACTACATACATTACCTTTTTTAAGACCAAAAGACATATAAGGCCGGCAGGCCGATACGTTATTGTTTACACTTATATATCCTAAGACACTGTTAAATAATCATTGTATATACCCTTATGTCAATAAAAAATATTTTTGAATTTAAATTTTGAATCAATGACTTACGTGATTCTTTCCCCTTATACTCGGACATATTCGGTTCTCTCACCTTACAGCGAAAATTCACAAGTGATTTTGGCGGACTAGAGTGGGTTGTTCCAATTTCTGACACCTTCATACGATGTAGTTTTTTAACCCTGAATCCAACGATACCAATATCTCAATTTCGAAAAAAAAAGAAAAAATGACTTACGTACGTTCTCTCCTCTGACCCTTCAAGTATAAAAGCGCCTTGGGTACGTCTCCGTCTCGCAACAAGAAATTTTTTTTTGGCGCAGCTACGTTCCGGCCTCGACCCCGTGGGCCCCGCTCTGCCTCGTCCTGTCTCACTCCTCCGGTTTCCTTTTTTCTCATTCACCAGTCAAAGATGGCCTCCAATTAAGAACTCCTCGGAACGGCCGTTTGCCCCCTTCGACGCCTTTGGAACAACAGAAAAAAAAGAGAAAAAGAAAAATGAAACCCGAAATCTTCTGTGGGCCACTGTACGATTACAGTCATATACAACAATTAAACACTCATTACACCTTGTTTTGACAATGGTGGGTTATTGAGGCTGTCTGAGGCTCCTGGTTCATTCGAGTATCATCGAAGACTACACGCACTGTCACAATAATATTGTGCTTATTATGCTTCTTATGTCATCACAAGTAACGATTCAACTTGCTATAAACTGATCATTCAACGAACCCAATGGAAAACCATTAAGTCAGAAGTGGCCTAGTGCCTATTTTCACCAACTGTAAAGCTGAATTAAAAATGGGAGTTAAAGGGGCTTTCGCCAACACAAAGCTCAGATTTTTCAACGCTGAACATGATGGTGAAGTCAGAATTGCTATACCTCATTCCGTTACCAGATTAGAGCAGATGAACCTCAAGAAGTATCAACCACATTTCTTCATCTTCAAAGTGCTCCAGTTTGAGAACGGAATGAGATCGTGTTCAGCGTAAGAAAACTTCTTTAAATGTGGTGCCATTCACTGTTTCACTTTTGAAATGAAATGAAATGAAATTATATTCATTTCATTTCAAAAGTCGACCTTTATGTTTATATTTAATATAAGCATAAAGGTCGACTTAAGAAAATGTAGTCTCCCTAATGGGCTAGGTCCGCGGTAGTAGGGAGAACGAGCCGCTCTTTTGCGGCGGTTAATAATTTAAAAAAATGATAACAAAAAATGAAGTGTGTCAACTACGTAGTTTTACAATCGGCGACATAGGCGTCTATCACTTATTACGAGCATTCAGGTCAAGTATTTAAGTGTGTGTGATTTGTTGACCGTCAGTAAGAATGATGTTGAGACCCTCGACATCCCTCAACATCATCAAGTATTTAAGTTGAGTATTTAGGTTAATGATATATGATGTGTTTTAATGTAGGTAGGCTTCCATTCACATTGTATTTTAAGGAAATAATTATTTTTAATATTATTAAAAACAGCATATTATGCTGTTTAGCTGCTTAGGATGATTTTCAATTTCATGTTTTATAGTTGGAGGAAGTTCGTTGAAAAATCGAACTCCAGTAAAACTATAAGTCTTTTGAACTGATAAGTAATATTTCCTCTCTCTTTTGGAATTGATGAGTAATATTTCCCCCCTAAAATTCCCCAAAATTCCCCTTCAGAGTGGCCCGATTCTGCCCGTTCACGAACTTGGCCTTTAGATTGTCAAGAAAGATTTTTTGAGCAACTTTGAACTGTTTATATCAATTTTACCGAGATTTATCGTCTGGAATGACACATACGTATAAAAATATATGAATATGATTTTTGGTGTCTTTTGGCAAAGGATTCCGGATGGTCTGATAAAGATTCAGGTATAAACATATTTCGGAAATACGAGTTTAAAAAAATGTGGACCGAGAACAGAATATTTAATATTCTTCAATTGTTGTTCAATTATTGTTCTTAGAATATCCTCATGTTGATACCGATAACCTCATTCTAATACCACGTACCATTTGAATACCTACTCAAAATTCCCATCCCGACGGCAGTTAATCAATTGTTCGTTTATTTTATTATTACAATAAATTTTAATAATAATAATGATAAGATTAATAAAATAAACGAACAAGGAACAATTGATGAACTGCCGTCGGGATGGGAATTTTGAGTATTAAAAGAAGAATTTAGTTTTATGGAGTTATCCGATTTTGATCCTGGACGCCTCATATATACATTATAAGTTGGGGCATAGTTATATTAGCCACGATTTTTGATCAGCTAGATTCGTAATTCGGACAATTTTGCGACGCGAGTAGCTCAACGCCTCGAAACAGTACTCATGAATATCGAATATTTTCTTTCGATACTTGAGTAGTGTCGAGTAGTGGTATCGATACTCTTCATTGTTGGTGTGGTAGGTAAGTCCAGGCTGATTGCGGTTATCCATTATTGTGGGTTGTGTTTTTAATAAAACCACCTTGTAGCAGCCAATAATTTTAATAGAGGGGGGTGACGTTTCGGTCTCCAGTGTAGACCCTAATCATACCTATTGAACAGTAAAATATATATAAGAACAATCAACTCAGATCGACTAAACTACATGTAGATGCCGTAACTATTAAGTGACATGATCTAGGCTTACCTTACAAGATAAATTATACTAGGATGATGTATTTACACTAAGAATGTATTTTCACAATGAATAATGACTTTTATATACACGATGAGAGGAGAGAACGATGAGATGAAGAAAGTGGTTTACGGATGTGATGGAATGGGAACCAGCGAGACAGAATTACTAGATGGAGAAGATTTGTTGTACATGGATCTTTTTAAAATATCCATGTAGTCATAGCCTATGTGTGTGGTGTTGTGGATGAAGATATAATGAGGGTAAGTGGGCAAAGAATGAAGTGCTGGAGAGTATGGTGAGACTAGAGGTTGTCTAAGGTTTGAGGAGGCCCTGGTAGACAACACTCAGTCCTCTGACGTCTTGTTTATAATTAACAGTGTTATTGTGATTGTTAACAATATGGCACATTTCTTTAAATTTCCTTTTGAACGTGTTTTGGTCCTTGGACAGGATGGACCATTCATCAAAATGCGGGTGGTGGCTGGTCTCAGCAATGTGCTTGGCCATAGCTGTTTTGTATGTGTTCTGTGGTCCATTCTGGTACACGTCTCTTGCGTTTCTAATGTGCTCCTGTATTCTTTTTTTAACTATCTGTTTTGTTTCCCCTATATATATTTTATCACATGGAGGCTGGCAGGGTATGGCGTAGACAACATCTGATGTTTCATCCTTAGTTAGTGGTTTTTTTATTGTTGTGAACAGTTTTTTGTTGTTGTTTGGGTTTTTGTAAGCTATTTTAAGATTGTTATCATATTGTTTTAATCTAGTACCAATTGATGTTGATAAGGTACCGCAATATTTAATAGATGCATAATATGGACTATTTCTGTTTTGTGTGTTGTTGGTACCTGAAGGGTTTAATGTTGTGGTAGTATGCGTGTGTAGTTGTGGTTGTTGGGGGTTGGCAGTTTGGAGCATAATAGTGGGTGGTGTTGGAGTGGCGTTAAGGTTAGATATTGTAGCAAGAGTGGAGTATTTTAATTTTTTTATCAGTTTATCAGGGAAGTTATTTGCTGCTAGGATAAGGGTGGTGTCTGCAATGATCCTCTTATGAAATTGGGGATGTGCAAGATGAAGTCGCCTATGAAGCAGGTTACGTGCTGTGTTGAGTTTATAGTGTGAAGGTTGGTTAGAGTAATAATTTATGATTCTCCCAGAGTAAGTG
>CAWUBA010000086.1:0-21887 GCA_963920205.1 Stenodema calcarata | reverse complement strand
TAGCTTGTTCATCTGGCAAAAAGCTCCCGCCAACAGCATTGAAAGAAGCGTAAAGCTCCCTGCTGGTGTAACAGAGGAAACATATTAGGTGAAACCGAGGGTGACTAAGGGTGAGAGGGGGTTGTGGGAAGGTGACAGGGAACAGGAAAACATTGACGGTGGAGGTTAGGGGTAGGAGGATCAGGTTTCTATATGCACACTCAACAGCGAGGTGCGAAGCACTGAGCATCCTATATATGTGGCTGGCGGGCAAAATGGATATCATTCCTTTTTGCGGCTGAGGTTTTTTGGCGGGCCAGTTTTTACAACGGAGTTGTTTTTGGGGGGATATCACATCTTTTTGCATGGCTAGTTTTCGAGTGGTACTTATACAATACGGTTCAACAACTTATACAATACAAAAGTACCTACGAGGTAACTAGTAAATGTTTTTCTAAATGAAGTTTTATCCTAGTCAAAATTTAGTAAAACTCGGCGCTTCGCGCCTCGCCAGGGGGGCAAGCCCCCCTGGACCCCCCGGATCTTTTCTCTTCTATACTTTGTATAGAACGAGGTATTTGCTATGCAAAACATGAATAATGTTTTTGCGTCCCGTTTCCCCTTTTCCTTATCTCTTTTCTTTGTCTGTATGGAAAATATTAAGAAATGTGCGGAAAATTTATTAGTTTTTTTATTTACTCAGGGCTGTATCTCAGCTTCTTCGATATTTACAGTGATTTTGGCAGTATATAATTTATGCATAAATTAAAGGCTTTCCAACGAATGGATTTTTGTCCGTTGAAAACTAAAGAAGTTTCATTTCCCTAGAAACGGCTCGGTTGTACGTGAAAATCATTAAAAATCTTCGTGACATAATTTCGTGACTTAAACTTCGTTACGCTTTTCAACTCTGGTAGGCCACCGCAAAAACATTATTCATGTTAAAATTAGTACGCCTACTAATTTGCCTTTTTGTTTCTTGTTTTTGTGACAAGAATAATTATTTTTTGGAAATTATTGTTTGTTATCTGAAATGTGTTTGAAAAATAAGTAGTTTTAAAATTTTTGCGAATTGGTTAAATATTAGTTTTAAAATTTTCGATTAATTGAAACAATCAACAATTTAAAAACAATTATTAAAATTTAATACAATTATTCTTATTATTAAATTTAAAAAAATAGAAAGAATTAGAAATTTGAATAAATTTGAATTAGAAATTTTTTGAAAATTGGTTGCATTTTTTCTTGGGGATTGTGCAAATTTTTGTTGTTGAGAATCATTACAATAATTGTAATTATTGGTGTCGAAGAGAAAGAGGAAAGAGAAAGTTTGCAACTGGTAAAACGCACGTTTTTATACCAAAAATCGCGAATAACTCGAGAACCGTTGGGAAAAGTGCCAAAGTGCGCTACCCTCATTCGAAAGCCCATAAAATTTCCTATCGATCCTTAATCAGGCGCCACTCTACGACAATTTTTCTGACCACCGTTCAACTTTGATGTTTTCGGAAATTAGCCAAATCAGTAGATGTGGAATTTATTCACGTATTTTTGGCTGTGGATTAGTCAAATCGATTGAGATTTAGTTCAAAATTATTGAGCATATTCTAGACAACCTAGCGGACATTTTAAGACCAACCGCACCAATTTTCATCAATATTTGCGGC
Source organism: Stenodema calcarata (assembly GCA_963920205.1). Classification (NCBI taxonomy): domain Eukaryota; kingdom Metazoa; phylum Arthropoda; class Insecta; order Hemiptera; family Miridae; genus Stenodema; species Stenodema calcarata. Next base: position 20,241 of record CAWUBA010000086.1, on the reverse strand, counting down.
AGTTGTTGTTGAAAATAGAAAAATCACCATAACTCCTTTATTTTTCCTCTTAGGAAGCATTTTTTGATCTCAAATTAAACAGTTTGAAAAGCTGAACACAACTAAAAAAGAAAATCTGAAAAAGCTTCAATTTTGAAGGAGTTATGACCATTTGAAATTCCTAAAAAACACTATTTCCCCCCTAATTGGGGGGGAAATGGGGGGAGGGAGAAAAAATGGTCAAAAGGCACTCCCTTGGAGCATAACAAACGTGTGTGCAAAATTTCAGCTCGATCCGATTTGTCTGCTGGGCTGTAGCCCCGTCAATGAACAACAACAACAACAACAACGAGAAGAAGAAGAAGAACACGAAAAACGTGAAAAATAGTGGTTTTAAAATTGTTATACCCCCGACACCTGATGTTCCCAAGAGCTGAAATTTGTTTTACGTCCTCACGTGCCCCTGGAGAGTTGGTGTACAAAAAATCAACTCTCGAGACACTCAGGGGACCTAGCTATGGTAGGGTGAAAACCCCAACTAGTTCCGTCGCGTAATCAGTGTCTCAGTCGCTTCGGTTTTCAGGGCTTCGGGTTTCTTGGCGGGCGGGACGCTCCCGCGTCCCTAGATTCAGTTCCAATCTAGAAATAACACACTTGAGTAGGTCAGTAATGTTACGCTTATTTTAATGTGTTTTATTTATGCATATTGTTTACGCCAGGCTTGATTTATTGTTGTCTTCCTCCATGTCTCAAATCCATCTATGTTGTCTCTTATCAATTTCATATAATATCCCGGTTTTCTTTTCTTTTCCTTCTTTTGGATTCTACATTTTTTTGTAACGAGTTCTCTTGTAATACTTGTCATGTTTTGTTACATCATAATTAACTATAAGTACCTAGCTCTATCCAAGTTTCGTGTAGTGTTGGTGTCCCTGGTGGATCGGTGTGTGACGTGATTCTCGGTTTTGTTCGAACATAACCGATTGCCTCGTGAAACGTTTTGCGTAACGGCTTTTCTACCATCGATCGATCATCAATTTTACCACATTCGTACCTAAATCTCCAGCAATTTGGATACCTTGTCGGTGTGATACCGTGGATAACAGTGGAGACTTCGTACCACTGGATTCTCCGTTCTGCATCAACCTTCTGGAGCCGTCTGAGGCCGGTAAGCCTCCATACCGCATGGTGTCACCTTCCGAGGCTAGTAATCCTCCATATCATATTTGTTTACCTATCCGGAGCCGTCAGAGGCTAGTAAGCCTCCATATGCTACTAGTACGCCATCCGGAGCCATCCGAGGCCAGTCAGCCTCCGTCTTCTACCAATTCGATCATCCCAACCATCCGGAGCCTTCAGAGGCCAGTCAGCCTCCAAATCTCCTCATTATCCCCGCACCAGAGCCGTCAGAGGCCAGTAAGTCTCTCCGGCGTTTTTCCGACCACCTCAGCACACTTGGGCACTCACCAGAAGCCACAGAGGCGCGTAAGCCTTCAACACAGCCGTAAGCTATTGAGCATAGTATGTACAAATAATCTTTCATTTAATATATCTTTTTTTTTGTGTGTAAATACACTGGTCCTTCGAACTTTTTGGCGACTTCCAGTAATTGGTTATTTGATACCCCGAAGTAACACCCCTCTGGGTCGCAAACACATATTCTGTCCTGTAACGTGCCCATGAATACGCACGATTAGTATGGTCTCAAATTAATTCAATCCGCCAATGCCTGATGTACGCCAATTTCGAAAGGAAGCCTATCTCTTCCGGTTCTTCTCTAACGTGAGGGCTTAAGTGACTCACAAATGCTTAAATGCCCTCAAAATGTTTCACTGTTCGCTGTGGAGACCGTAGTGAGCTGACCCATAAAATCTATGTACAACACCAAACTAGAAACCGCCTAGTTCTGCAGAATGGTTCTTATGTTTCTGCCTTCTCTACTGTGCATTTGAATTATATAATTGTACTGCCAGAAGAGATAGTTCGAGTGCCAAACCATATGCGCTACGGCAGTCAGTTTGGAGATTGCAAAGCTCACCAAACCAAATAAACTCGCGAGTAGTCTAGCAGCACGTTCAGGTAGTTGTCAGTTGAAAATTCCCCAATTCAAAAATGCGCTGTCAGTTATAATAATTTCCTGTTGCTTGTCTGCATATGAATTTTCGTTTGGTTACTGAGGTTTTCCTGCACTCCGATGGGGCCAGTGCGACAATGACAGCACTTATGGCCATGACAAGTCCACAGGGTCCACCATTTGATCTGGCCCGTTTTTATAGACTCCGACACAACCAGGAACTTGCGTAATTTTGATGACGTTGACGCCCAGTACTTCTGCTCTGTCTAAAACAATTCTTCGTGTGACAGTGACCTTTTAGTAGAATTCGGATGGGAAGTTGAAAAAGCGCTGACTAAAAGGAAGTACCGTGGCCAACATGAATACGCAGTGTTCGTACTTCTCCTGCCGACGCCGCTGTAACCTGTTCGAAACCAACTACGCAAATGACGTCGTAAACCAAGTACTGGACTCCCATCAATATCCTAATACCTCCAATAAAACCTCTACAAGCTCTACGGGTAAAAAACTGGAGTTTTCCGGTCAATTCCCTGCTTCCCACCCCCTCTTTTCCGCTCACTATGACGCTTTTACACTCTTTTTTCCGCAACCTTTTTTTTCTCGTTTCCTACCGTCAGACTGGTGGTCGCAATAAAGGTCCTGCGGTAGGTCCCTCGCCCCGTCCATCTACAATAGTAATGGCCTGAGCAAATTATCACGGGTGAATTGATATTCATCGTTATGCTCGGATTTGTCATGGGCGGACCAACCCTTCCTTGTCCGGAATAATTTATCAGTGAGGTGAGGGCGACCAGCCAAGATTGATTGCTTCGACACGTCGCAGTAGTCTCATTCTGAATTCCTCTCTCTGGAATCAAAGGTTGCACAGAACCCCGCACCCGTAAACGTCTGTTGGATCATTTCACAGAAGTTGCGAATGAATATGGGCTATTTTTGTACATTGATGTGCAGTTTGGCTATTGACCCAAATCCACGATAATTAGTGTTAGGACCCTCTGCGTAAACTGAATGGCTAACTTGAGAGGAAATAGAACGGAGGTTCACACTAGAAACTCATCTTTTTTTGTTCAAAAATCATAATCAGATGATCAAACAAAAGTAGATAGTATTAAAAACCTAACAATTATTGATGTATACGTTATATCTAACGTTTTCGAACTATGGCGTTTTGGCATCCTGATTTTCCAATTTTTCAAAAATGATGAACCTTAAGCTCTTAGATGATGATTTAGTAGTGATACGGTACAATACGATACAATTTGAGAGTCTCAATTTTCACCCTCCTCAATGTTCCGTTGGGTCAATTATATTTGGATACCAATTTACACATATATTTTGTGGCCAACTATGGATTCATCTCCATGGGATTTTGTACTATTGGGTTCCTCCAGGTTCTGGACTAATCCAAGTTTTAAACCGGTCCCATATACCTACTTGAGCGAATGACCGGAACTCCACTATAATAAGTGATGATCATAGAACTGCAATCCCTCAACCCCTGGATTGATTTTAATGAACTTTTCTCCGCTCGGCTCGGAACCAGATTAAGCCTAGTTTCCTCTTACCCTAATGTACATAGTAGTCATAATCATGTCACTCGATTGGTTTACAGATTATCTCGCCGCGATTTGATGGCGGTGGTCAGAGGAGAGAACTGGATGATTACACCCGGTGTGGGGATATTTCACTAGCATTCCCGACAAGCAGGATGGATCGATTAGGTTTGGCCGTAACCACGGAATCACTTGCCTCGCCATTGTACGAAAGAGAAATCGTTCATTTCCTGCTCTCTATACAAAATCGGGATGGCACGGAAATAAAGAAGGATGACGTGTATATCCGCAGAATTCAATATACTCGTAATAAAATTTATTAAGTATATTGAATTCTATTTGGAGGTAGAGTAGTATAAAAGTAATGAGAACTCATAGCAAACGGCCTGAACATCTGAACATCCAGCCTAGAGTTGAATTATATTGTCTGAGTCGAGTTAAATTGGGCATTAAATAGCATCATTCAGCTGCTCTTTCAATTCAAGCGTAACCTGTCATTGAGGTCTCCTTTCAACATTAGGTATTCGTTTCATCACAATTATACTCATTACCCTCCCAAACGTTGAATGAAGTTCGGTAATTTGATGGAAGGGACCATTAGGTAAGCAAACAAGGGAGGGCGTTTGGAGAGACATGCTACATTGCAGTTAGAGATGTAATGACACGACAATTAAGATGCGAATCCACAAACTAACAGCACTTTTCTCGTCATTCGACTACTTGAAAACAAGACCTCCAAAATGTTTCCGTGACAAACCGTCATAGTGAAACTAGGGCCCTTTCACCATTTTTTCGTGTATATCACGTAATCGTGTTTTATTATTCTGTATTGCATGGGGCTATGTACCCTGTAGCGCTAAATATGCAGTCATCAACGATTATGGATGATTATTATATACCAGATGGGTGATATACTCGATGATTGCCTCGGCTTACGCTGGTAAATACAAATGTAGTATCAATGTATGTTATCGTACCATGAACGTGCCTTGATAAGTGGAGAATTCTTAAGAATCCGTAATTGTTGAGTATTACTCGCACGGAAGCTTCTCTTTTTACATTGAAAACATTTATTTATTATCGAAGCCCTGTGAAGGTAACCATATCCTTGTTCGAAACATTCCTGTGTGCCTGACAAAGGTTCCATCCTGGACTCCCAACACCTATGACGTACCTGCAATGCCAAACAAGACATTTAGCGTCCAGTGATGTGAACTACGATGAAGAGTGCAATGAAAGATGATATAGTTGTACCACCACTGATTACTCGTGACCACCAGTAACACTTATAATATAGTAATGCTTCAATTCAGGCTTGTTCATCCGGTAAAAAGCTCCCGCCAACAGCATTGAAAGAAGCGTAAAGCTCCCTGCTGGTGTAACAGAGGAAACATATTAGGTGAAACCGAGGGTGAGAAAGGGTTGTCGGAAGGAGACAGGGAACAGGAAAACATTGACGGTGGAGGTTAGGGGTAGGAGGATCAGGTTTCTATATGCACACTCAACAGCGAGGTGCGAAGCACCAAGCATCCTATATATGTGGCTGGCGGGCAAAATGGATATCATTCCTTTTTGCGGCTGAGGTTTTTTGGCGGGTCAGTTTTTACAACGGAGTTGTTTTTGGGGGATACAAGTAACTGTACACAGAGGTTTGTAATTTTTCCTCAAAAGCGATTTTCATTCGATTAGGAAGCGTAGAAATCCCTAAAATCTATTATTACAAAACAATCTTGCAGGCCATTTAAAATGTTAGGTATTAATAATTCGTATTTATTATTGATAATAATTATTATTAATTATGATTAATTAATACGATATAATTCTGGGGTTTTTAATACTACGTCGGTAATAATTTTTCTATAAAAGAAGTACCTACCAACAAACATTCGAAATTACCTTCATTTCCGTAGCACGAAACGCACCTCAGAACAACAAACTCGACATCACTTAAGCCATATGATGTTCCAAAGAGCTTGTTAGTATGAAAATGGACCTGTATTTCAACAGTTTGATTCACGATCGTGTTGTGAGGCACAATCTTTGAGCCGTCATTGTGAACGAATGGCTGGTCGTACAAAGCTGCGGATGGTCTTAAAAAATTCTACGGAACAAACTCTATCTAAATATGAAATAAAAAACATACCGTTCTATATGAATTTTTCGAGATATGAGATTTTCAAATTTTCAAAATTCGTTTTGAACCCCTTCCCCTTGACCTAGGGTTATGAAAAGTTTCGAGGACCATTGTGGGGTTGGTCGAAACCCATAAATAAAATTTCGTAATTTTAACTCAACGCTAACTGGGCAAAGTGCCGCGGACGGCGTACGGCGGACGGCGTACGGCGGACGGCGTACGGCGGACGGACGGATTTTTTTTTTATTCGATTTTCTGAATCTACGTATCTTGAAACGTAAACCAACAAATTTTGAGGGCGGGATAAAATTTTTTTTCTTTGGGCGATTCCAATGGTTCATTATCGAAGATAATAAACCAAAATGAAGTACGAGGTACGCGGTGTAGGTGTGGGAGGGGGCGCTGAGACATAAAAGGTCTCGTCGTATGACGCACTAGTTGGCCTCCTGCCAGCCGTATTACATCATACGCTCGTGCGTCATAGGCTCTGACGTACTTGTTGGCCTCCTGCTAGCCGTCTTACGTCATACGCTCGTACGTCATAGGCTCTGACGCACTTGTTGGTCTTTTGCCAGCCGTCTTACGTCATACGCTCGTGCGTCATAGGCTCTGACGTACTTGTTGGCCAGCCGTCTTACGTCATACGCTCGTGCGTCATAGGCTCTCACGCACTAGTTATCCTGCCAGCCGTCTTACGTCATACGCTCGTGCGTCATAGGCTCTGACGCACTAGTTAGCCTCCTGCCAGCCGTCTTACGTCATACGCTCGTGCGTCATAGGCTCTGACGTACTTGTTAGCCTCCTGCCAGCTGTCTTACTTCATACGCTCGTGCGTCATAGGCTCTGACGTACTTGTTGGCCTCCTGCCAGCCGTCTTACGTCATACGCTCGTGCGTCATAGGCTCTGACGTACTTGTTGGCCTCCTGCCAGCCGTCTTATGTCATACGCTCGTGCGTCATAGGCTCTAACGTACTAGTTAGCCTCCTGCCAGCCGTCTTACGTCATACGCTCGTGCGTCATATGCTCTGACGTAATGGCCCGCCGGTCGCTTGTGTTCTGACGTGATCTGAGGGAAAGGGTGAATCAAGGGAACAAATTTTTCCCGTTTCAGTTTATGTGCCAAAGCAACGACATGAAAATGTCAAAAAAATATGTAAATAGGTACCTAAGCCCAACTGTAATGTCAATTTCGTGATTCGTGCACAAGATCGGCCATGTTGACGAATGTAAGACAGCCTAGATGCAACACTGAATTTTTCAGGCGCGTCTCGTACAACAGAGCTCTAAACTATCTTTATGAGAATAGGATTAATGTGAATAAATTTGAAAGCCTTCATAAATTTAAAAGCCATATTACACAATGTCTTAAGGTTAGAAGTTAATGTTTTGCTTTTTTTTTTCTTTTTTTTTCTTCATATTTTGATGTTATTTGATTTGTTTTTTCTTCATATTTTGATGTTAATTTGACGATATTGTAGAGTACTGGTCTCAATTTTCATTTGTAGGTATAATTTTTATTGGAGTGTCTTGCTTTATTTGTTTTATTTGATGATTTTCCCATGGAATGATGAACTCCACCCGAGAGCGCAAGTTCTATGAACTTATTCTCGTGGTGGGCAAAATCAGAGTACTGTTACGATTATTTATTGCTCTGTTTGAGGAAATGTTTTATTTTATATTCATTGAAGAAATGTTTTATTTTATATTCATTGAAGAAATTTTTTTTTTTTTTTTTTTTTTTTTTTTTTTGTTTTATATTCATTACATTTTATTTTCATTTTTGAAGTTGCTTGAGTTTATTTTGGAATTTGTATTTTCTGATTTTGCTAAATAAATAAATCTTATCTTATCTTATCTTATCTTAATTTTCTGACAATGAGTTTTCGACTATAGTTTTCATACCTTTTTAATTATTGCAATTTGAGACATCAATGAGCTGTTTGCAAATAAAAAGTCTGATAACTACTTTATTACATCTTATTAATCTATTTTCAAGTTCCGATTCACAGTTGAATGTATTTTATTTAGATGTCGTAAAATTCGAAAACGATGGAATGACGAAACCTGTCGACTACTGACTCAAGTGATACTGTCGACTCCTAACACATGTAGGTCGACTACTAGTGCAAAACCATGTCGACTACTGAAGAAAATGTTGGTCACTGGTATCGACTACTACCTAGAGCATTGCGATTTTTTACAAAACTTGTTTTTCCCTTTTCAAACCATGTTGAATAATATTTCCCGCTGCCAGGTCTTTTAGGGAAGGATCTTGGGTACACAATGAACAGGTTTGCAATGAGAAAACTCTGCAAATTCTTGACACAACGGTTTATTATCTTCCTTGTGCAGATCACCCTTCTGTCTATACCAGACTGTATTGCAAATCGGCACCATACCATATTCTCACCGTACTCATACCATACCATACGAATTTCTTTCCTATCATACCATACTGTATTATACCAAATCATACATACAATAATATACCATACCATACTCATACCATGTCATACAAACCGAGTGAATATTGAAATGTCATCCATTTCTGACCTATATTTAAAATTTCAAGTATCTAGCTCATCATCAAAATTTAATTTGTTTAAACAAATAGGTATTATTTAAACAATTTTACAGACAAGAAACCGAGTGAATATTGCATTGTGATCCAGTTCTGACCTATTTTTAAAATTTCAAGTCAATAGCTCATCATCAAAATTTAATTTGTATTATTACAAAAAGGTATTATTTAAACAATTTTACAGATGAGAAACCGAGTGAATATTGCAATGTGGTCTATCCCCGACTCACGGTTAAAATTTCTAGACTATAGTTTACCGGGAAGATGACAAAAGGTAGTTTTATTCTGGGCGTCTGAGGGTTGGGTATCATAACGGCCGTTTTCGACGCGAAAGATTAGTGTTTTTCCTAAACCTTTGCGCGCTCACTGTGAACGAACGGCTGGTCGCACAAAAATCCAATTGGTCTTAAAAGATTTGTAATTTTTCAGGTCATTCAAAAGTGAGATGAAAATCACACGTTTCAGTTGAATATTTGGAGATATGACATTGTCGAAATTTTAAATTTCGTTTTGAACCCCTTCCCCTTGACCTAGGGTTATGAAAGGTTTCGAGGATCATTGTGGGGCTGGTCCAAACCCAGAAACCAAATTTCGTAATTTTAGCTCAACGCTAACTGGGCAAAGTGCCACGGACGGCGGACGGCGGACGGCGGACGGGGGACGGCGGACGGGGGACGGCGTACGGCGGACGGACGGATTTTTTTTTATTCGATTTTCTGAATCTACGTGTCTTGAAACGTAAACCAACAAATTTTGAGGGGGGGTTAAAATTTTTTTTTCTTTGGGCGATTCCAATGGTTCATTATCGAAGATAATAAACCAAAATGGTTCGTTTTTGGGCAGCTATTACCTTTAGGATAACAATTTTTATGATTATCAGTTGCTCCTTTTGAATTTCCGTTCACCGCTTGGTATCTCCACTCTCTTTTGTTCTAAGGTTCAATTACATAGATGGGTATTTTCATTTTGGTTTATTATCTTCGATAATGAACCATTGGAATCGCCCAAAGAAAAAATTTTTTTAACCCCCCCTCAAAATTTGTTGGTTTACGTTTCAAGATACGTAGATTCAGAAAATCGAATAAAAAAAAATCCGTCCGTCCGCCGTACGCCGTACGCCGTACGCCGTACGCCGTCCGCCGTACGCCGTCCGCGCCACTTTGCCCAGTTAGCGTTGAGTTAAAATTACGAAATTTTTTTTATGGGTTTCGACTAACCCCACAATGGTCCTCGAAACTTTTCATAACCCTAGGTCAAGGGGAAGGGGTTCAAAACGAATTTTGAAATTTTGAAAATTTGATATCTCGAAAAATTCATATAGAACGGTATGTTTTTTATTTCATATTTAGATACAGTTTGTTCCGTAGAATTTTTTAAGACCATCCGCAGCTTTGTACGACCAGCCGTTCGTTCACAATCACGGCTCAAAGATTGTGCCTCAGAACACGATCGTGAATCAAACTGTTGAAATACAGGTCCATTTTTATACTAACAAGCTCTTCGAAACTATTCATACCCGCTATCCGGAAGAAGACTGGCTCCGGATCTACACGGATGGGTCTGCAGTCGGTGCAAGGCAAAATGGAGGAGCCGGTGTTTTCTCTGCAGTCGGGACAGTTGCCGCCCCTGTGGGCCGTCTTGCAAGCAACTTCGACGGTGAGGTCCACGCGGTGATTCTTGCCCTTGAAATGATTAACACTCTGGAGTTCACCAGAGTTGTGATACTATGTGACTCTGTAGCCGCAATCATCAGTCTGTCAACGAACAGCGAAACAGAGTCCCATGATGTCTTGAAGGGCAGAAAACTGTTGGAGCAGCTGCTCGCGGAGGGAAAAACCATCGTCTTGCAGTGGATCCCATCACACGTAGGCATATGGGGAAATGAGCAAGCTGACGCCCTAGCAAGAGAAGGCTCCCGCATGCCTATGCCTGACACCCCTACCACCTATCGAGCCGCAAAAAGTGCCATTAGATCCTCCGTTCAGGAGAAGTTGCTTGATGCCCAACGACGCAAAGCCGAAGGGAAGCAGTGGGTCTCACTGCTGGACGCAAGACACCGCATCCCACCAGCTCTCCCTCGCCATGAGTCAGTTGCGGCGTTCAGAGCTGTCACTGGCCACGATTATTTGAATGCTCACTTGCACAGGATTGGACTGAGAGAAAGCCCTGGATGCAGCCTCTGCAGCAGCACTACTCCAATGACGACAAATCATTTATCTGACTGTCCTCGACTCGAGGATACCCGACAAGAATTTCATCCTGACGACACCACCTGGTCAAAAACAGCGAAATTGTATTGGGCTGCAAGAAGTCTTATGGCTCAAGAGCCTAGACAATCGGCGTAGGAAAAAAAAAAAAAAAAAAAAAACATCATATGGCTTAAGTGATGTCGAGTTTGTTGTTCTGAGGTGCGTTTCGTGCTACGGAAATGAAGGTAATTTCGAATGTTTGTTGGTAGGTACTTCTTTTATAGAAAAATTATTACCGACGTAGTATTAAAAACCCCAGAATTATATCGTATTAATTAATCATAGTTAATAATAATTATTATTAATAATAAATACAAATTATTAATACCTAACAATAAATTATAATAATTTTCACTAGGTACTTGATAAAATTGTTAATAATAATTATAACTAATTATTAGTTATAATTGATAATAATAATTAATCTAACATTTAGGATCTAGACATTTAGACCTAGTGATCTAGACAGAAGGGTGATCTGTACAAAGAAGATAATGAACCGTTGTGTCAAGAATTTGCAGAGTTTTTACTATTCCATACGGTAGACCTTATAGCAATACAGCAAATCATAAATCAAACTTTTTTTTTCCAAATTAATATTTTCGTGAGTGAATAAAACTAGCGCTCCACCCCTTCCCCTTTCGTTTTAGCCTTAGGGCTAAATATCTATAAACATGGAACATGTTTTAGCCACATTTTCATCTCTCTTTTCCAACATAGAACTTAGCTTTAGGAGCCACTCAGCTGATCCAGGGCCTGGGCAGCGTCAAGTTGAAGTCCCAAGGAGGCTACGTGGAGCTTCATAGTGTGAATAGCATAGACATTAGCTTTAGAAGCCAAGCAGCTGATCTATGCTGCTGAAACGTGTTCCATGTTGAATTAAACATTTAATAATTTGAGTCATATTTCATGTTTCAATTTAAGGAACAAAATAGAGTCTGTGCCTGCCTGTATCTCGTAACTACTATCATAATACGAACAATTGATGTCAATCCTCTCAATCATCTTGCCTGAGGGTGCATGAAAAGCGCTGTTACGTTGAATTGTGATAGAACTGAACAATGAAAAATTTGAAGAAAAATAACCGCGTGAGCTCTTGTCCCATTAATATGAGTGACCTAAAAACATTTATTTCTATTCCGCGCCCCCTCAGGTTCGTAAATTCACCTGGACCGGCAGAACTCAACTATGAGGTCGGCTCTGTCACCACCAAACTAACTTATATTCCGCCACTTCCCGTGAGGTCATGAATCCACAGGGCAATACTTGTCATCATATTTTACAGGTCTCAAGTGACCCCGGTGCCAAACCATTAGGGGTTCCAGCTTTTTCCCAAAGGGGCAATGGTGTTGTAATGCTTGGCTGACTTTTCAAAATTGGTGGATTCTCTTGACTCGATTCAACAATCTGGCTCTTTTTTGTAATGGTTTAGGGCTGTTCAAGAAAGCTGAACCCTCCAATAATGGCCAGACTGTCAAGAAGCTATGATTGGTACTAGCGCAATTTTTCGAATACAGAAAAACTTTTCAGTGAATTGGATAATTCGATGATCAGGTCGAGGTTCATAAACTATAATATATAATGATATAAACTATAATGATATTATCATTCAGCAAAGTATAATTATTCAAGGTCCATAATATAGTAATACTTGACAACGATTGGGAAAGCGATCCGTGGTATGTCATACCCCAACAACGTGGTATAGCAATGGAAATTATTCACCAAAGCCCAGATAGATTTAATTGCGTGAAATTACTTCACCGTCAAAAATCACCGGTTACCGACAGGCTACAGTCAATCTGTTAACCTATTACGTTACTACATCGTTTCTGAGCGCCCTTCACTATTACTTGTGATTGAACGGGTCGAGTTGTAGGGTCACCGATAACACCATAACCGTCATTGATCAATCTTCCAGTCAACTATCAGGTGCTTGGTGAGCGCTATAGGTCGCAAATCAGGAGTAGCTAAGTGGAGTCTCATATTAGTTTGAGAACCTGTTGAAAGACCTGGTATTTGTGGTCATTCTATATGATGGTATGAACATTAATGCCTCCAAGTATACGACTGTTATTCATGATAAATAATCTACAGATTAAAAATATTATAATACTAGAATTCGAAAAGTACTGTTATTAGAAGGTGTACCTTCTGCATACTATATATATTATAGCATATTACGCTTTTCAGTTCCTTCAACACTCTGAATGTTCACTCTGCCGAATTCGCCAGAAGCAGATGGCAGTATAATTTAAGACAATATGAAGCACCCCATAACATGAGAAGGACATATTAGGTATGTTGTTATTATCTGTTTATGTTACGTACTAACCAACAACTGTGCAACTGGGTCAACCAGTTAGTGCACATTTAATGTAACACATTCCAATGCGGAAAATTCACGCCCACTATTCACAAGAAGAGAGACTGTTCTGTACGCTAATAAAACCACGGACTCTCTTTGTTTGCTAGCACGAAAGAGCCAGGTCTGGCCCTCGAGTACAAATTAGGCTCTACAAAGTTTGACCTACTTCACTTTAAATACATTAAACCGCTACTTGTAAGTTTCTCCTAGTCCTTGAAGAGGGCACATGTTAATTATTTAGCTCATAGTTTCCAGCATATAATTTAATTAAATGAAGTGCTTTCGCTGCAGTGAGGCAACAAATTATTTATGAGCAAGTTTTGGAGAGATTAGCTCCACTCAGTGCCTCCGCTCCCTCTGGAAATAACAGATTAGAAGGAAAGTAACACACCGAGGTTCCTGTTCTCGGTGTGAAATTTGTCTAAAACTAACTTTCAAATATGAATAGAATTCGAATTCTGCTGTGATATAACAATTGATATATTGATGAATTCATAGGACTGAAAGAAGTGAATCAATGTAAATAAACGTCATTGAAAACAGTGAGCCAAAATTGGCAGTGTGACGGCGCACAGGGTACACCATTCCGCAAGACCGAGCGGTCATTGTGGTCTTGCCTATCCACCGAGAGTCATCTTCTCTGCCGTCACTCAGATTATCATTCAGATGTCTATCAGTCTACTTAAATCCTTCCGTCTTAACTTCAGAAGTCTCTGGCATTCATATTCACCTGAATTGAGCGTTTTATCAAAATTTGACATTTGTATTCCGTGATCCGTTTATGATTTTGTTTATGATTGAGTTTATTTAGGATTTGCGCATCATACTGCATTCCTGTATGAATAATTGGTGGACTCTTTCTATTACCACTTCGCAGGAATACAATACCGCTTCCCCTATCACTATATTCCGGTTAGTCACTAAAACCAAAATTAACTAAACCGAATTATCATCACCGTTCAAAACTTGAAACAATTAAATGGTTTATTATTTGCCAAACTCCCCAATTGTACAGTGATTGGGGATCACAGTGTGCATTTTCACATTTTTGTAATCAGTGTACTATTTACTGGGGAAGCCGAAAGAATTTTATTATTCACAGTACAATTTTTCTCCACTCTTATGAGGCGAAATGTTGAATCAGGGTCAGAGTCGCGAAGAAAAATTGTTGACTGGGAGCCTACCGAGGGAGTTCCTTCCTAACGAATGGAGCCAGGACGTTTATGAGAAATGTCAAAACCGGAGGGTGGAAGGCGGCAGCACAAACCTTGATACAAATTGCATTTATTACAAAAAGGTCCCAGAGCTCTCATCTTCACTTCCATTAGTTACAAATGTGTGGTAGAGACTCACAGCGAATGTTGGAGTATTTGCTATTTCTTCTCAGTCGGGAATTCCCTAAGTAAGTGGAAATGTGGCCTGCGATAAAGTCTGCCTATAAATGGCTTTTCCCAACTCGAAAGGGGGTTCAGGGGAGTTTATTCTGTAGCGGTGGTGGCTCGAGAGAGACGACGAGAAGCTAAGTACTTTGAGTATGAACGTTTGTAATCGAGCAAAGGTTCACAATCACGCTCTTATCGGACCAAATACAACTGATAGCGGGCAATTAAAGTGAGATTATCTAATGTAAGACATTCTTGATTCATGCCATCTGTTGAAAAACTAGCCCACCATCGAACAGTTTCATCAAGATGCTTGATTCTTATTAGTTTTGGACCAGCTCAATGAGGGCTCAAAGATAGATGAGATAAAAAAATCGTTAACATGATCGTGAGTTAAACGTAGGAACATCGAGCTTATGTTCATACTGATGCAGGCTAGACATGGATTGCTGATGTCGAGTTTTTTCTTCGAATAATTAGACAGGCTTACAAGAAGAAGCATTATGTAGCCCGTGTGTCTTGATGTTTTTGGGGTTGTTGATTCTGAATCTGAGGTCGGTTGACCTTGATCAGGTTAGATTGAAGGTCGAATTTGGAGTAATGATGGGTCGATGATTCAAATCTGAAAATTTGACCTTCAGATCAATTTGACCAAGACCTTGTTGACATAAACAAAAGTAATAATAATTATTCACAGATTACATATACAAAAGTAATAATAATTTCAATGATTGAAATCAGCGACATAAAAAACCTATATACACATTTTTCAGATTTTTTCAATTCATTCTGAATGGCTGGTCCAAAACTAATAAGAATGTTGATGAAATTCCTCGATGGTGGGCTTGCTTTTTAATAGTTGACAAGCATCAAGAATGTCTAGCTGACATAATCTCACTCTCATTGCCCGCCATCCGACGTATTTGGTCCGATTTCGCATACCTACCATGTTTTGGTAGGTACTTCTTGTTATAAATTATCGCAACGTTGGTAGGTATAAGTAAAAACGTATTATTAATACGTATAAGAGCCAATTAACAACGAGTATGAACTACGGTTTTGATTCATGTGCGGTTAAGGGCAGATAGAAATAATTACCTATCGAGCATGGTAATATCGTGTCACTCTATTGCCACTGCTGATATATTAGCTGACGCAGGAACGAACGTTCAGTCTGTTGAACGCGGTATCTCCCGCCTCTCCCAGACCACCTCTTCATCGTAGTAATTCACATTGAAGAAGAGTGAGACATCACTTTCGGCTGACGTCTCACGTGCGAACGCGGTAAGATATGATGAAGAACATTGTTAAGAAAGGAGACCCGGAGAGCGGGGATACAGATGGCGTCTTGAGAAAGTTGGCAGGTTTTCACGCGTTTCAAGATTAACACGGAAGCCTGGCCCTCGGAATGACCTGAGGATTACATCTTCTCTCTACCCCTCAACTTCCCTCTTCACTTTTATCCTCTTTCTCTTCCTGCACTGTACCGACGGAGTTACCTAGAGATAACCGCGGAGTTGGCAATTTTAAGGCCTTATCAGCCCTTGCGGAACTTTGATATACTCCGAGCAACGAGGGCTGCTTTTGAAGCGGAAAACTCTCCAACTCTGACGGAACCTTCCCGTTTCTAACTGCCATGCTAAGTCAAATATGACACCAGAAAAGCACGGTTTATCCAGCTCGTCGTGTTGATATTTGTATAAAATCGTCTCTTTCTAAACATATGCCTATCCCACAACCCCTTTATGTTCCTTCATGGCAGCAAGAGAAAACTTCACGTTGGGTGCCTAGTTTCATAAAACAACCTTTAACAAGTTTTAATCTTGTTGGGATGTTAGTTTTATAAATTTTATTAGAGCAATAACCCTATTCGACAATCTATAATAAATATTTGACATAAACAGTGCGACCCTTCCATGGATACACCACCACATGATCTTCATGTCGAGTGTATTAGACTCCGCCTTCTTCGCCTCACCTTCTCTTTGTTCATGTTCCTCATATTAATTTCCATTTGACGTTTTTCTCTTTCTTTAGACCCTTGTATAACGTCTTCTCCATGTTGTAAGTGGTTTTCATACTCCGCTATCACGTATCACTTGTTCGGCGTTTGCCTCCGAAGGCAGATTCGGCTTCCAGCTTTGCTAAATCGATTCAATCAATTCCAAACGAGGTTTTTGAGCGTCCTTCATCCAACCCTCCTCCAACCTCTCTATTATCAGGACCTCCGTATTGTTCAGCATTTTCACCCGTCGTTTTCCCTTCTACGAGTACTTCTTGTGACCCCCGAGTGTTGCTCGGCAGTCTTGCAACTTCTTCTCTCCTTTTCCGCGTCTAAGGCTCTAACCCGATTCGGTTTTCCGGCCTTTCAGTTTCCTTACTCGAACCTCCGAAGGCTTTTGCCCTCTCATACTCGTGCCCACTGCTCCCCACGCACCGTCCAACACGTTCATCGTCCAAGAAGGGCCTGACCCTGTTTGATCAGCTGTGCGAATTTTTCTTGATCCATCTGATACGTTCGATGGACTTATTTGGTATAGTAATCTCATTCGGAGTACCTCCTTGGTTTCCTAAAATTATCTTAATATCTCATCATCTCCGACGCAGTTATTGGTCGACCTGCCTCGAACTTATCTTTTCGACCCTTTAGACCTTCCACCATCAGTCGAATCATCTTCGTCATCATCTTCGACTCTCCAACCCACCTTTTTACGAATCTTCCTCTGATCGGTCTTGACGTCTTTTTCAATCGTTTGCCTCAATCCATATCACTCTCAAATAGAATGAAATTGGCTTCAGAATCGAATAGCCCTTTTCCTTCATCCTCCAAAAATGTATTAAAGTCAACGTTTTTATCCGAATCCCCGAAATCAAGATCGGTATATTCCAGAGGTTGATAGGTTGATTTCGTCATCGAATCTCCGATTCGCCTTCTTACGATTATTCCTCTGATCGGCCTTGCCGTCGTTTTCCCTTCTATTTCTTGTGTCCCTCGCGGAACATTAGACATAAATAGTGCAGTCCCTCCTTGAGTACAACACCACCACATTATCTTCATGCCGAGTGTATCTATTAGTGCTCAATATACATTGATCTCTTGACGATTGATGGAGCGTACAAACTCAGACTTGAACTCTTTTATGTCCACTAAACTCCTCAAATTTTATCAATCGTTTTTTGTATACAACTTCCAATAATTCCAATAATAAGCAGTTCTGCGGTGAATAGAAACAAAGTTCCAGCATATAAGTCCTACGTCCACATTGAAGCAAGGTCGTTACCGAAATCTTCCGAAATTGCTCAGGCCAAAGTTACTGGGTGACGGTTTGTTCCTCGCTGCTCTTTGCCCCCTTCATATCGCAATTTGAAAATTATCTTGGTGCATCTTGGCTGGTCTGCGCAATGATATACGGCCATCATGACTTTTTCCCGCATTGCGGGTATAAAATCAAAGAATCAAGTGATAAACACTTTTATTTCAATTCTTGTTGCAGTGCACCACTATTATTGATCTGAACCCATCCAGATAGCGTCCTCCATTGATTAAAAATAGTTTTTAATTGCAATCATCGAAAGAAATGTTGTTATTTGGGAATATTCCAAGTTCCTCAACATTCATAGTTGAGTGATATTGAATGGCTCTTCATCATTATTTCCTCGGGTTTGTTGTATGTATTTTCGTATGTAATTTGTATTCCTGATGATATTTTGGGAGGAAAGTGCTGAGACATTATAGTGAATTTGGTTTTTTTTTTCTCGCCTGGTTGATAAATATTACACCATCTTGAGACCAAGGCACGAAGTGAGTCCTGGACCCAAGAGCTGAGAACAACACATTATGTCTTGCGAGCAAAGTGAAAGTGATGCACAGCCCTGTAGGAAAGTTGGTCGTAGCGTTAGTCAAGTACGGGAAACGGAGGGTTCCGGGGTAAAGGGGTACAGGACTTGTTTAAAGTTGCAAGGCCTGTCCGCCGTTAGAGGGCCCCAGGGCTGGGGCTGGGAGTATGAAGGAAGAGAGGTGGTTTAAACGGATGTAGTTAGCAGGCATAACCTGGGAGCGCCGATGCACAACCCGAACGGAAGGAGGGAACGTACACATGAAATATATACACCCACTCTCATGTCCTTATGGACCGCCATCTAGAGTGAGGTACCATTTCCTTCAGCCCATCCCAGCTCCGAGAGGATCCTGAGTACATATTTTGACACTCGGCTCTGACAAGGAGGAGTCTTCAGTTTGAAGAATACAGTGAGAATTTCCAGGAGGGAATGAAGTTTTATACACAGGTACCTTGGGCTAGGTACAGGCTCCAAAACAGAGGTGAATGCAAATTTCATTTGTAATGGAGTTTGAGCAAACATTAGTTGCTCATAACGAGATACAACCACAAAAACTTTGCAAATTCTTGACAAACCGGTTTATTATCGTCTTTGTGCAGAAACTAAATGACAGAGATGATGAATTAATTACAAATAAAATGTACCGATATCATTCTGAGGTTTTTAATTCCACCTACCTACGCCAGCAATAACTTTTCTATAAAAGAAGTACCTACCAACAAACTTTGAAATTAGGTACCTTCTTTCAAACTTTGAAATTAGGTACCTTCTTTCTTAAACTACCTCAGAACAAAAAATCTACATCCAAAAAACCATGTGATGTTCCAAACAGCGGTTCCTTAGTATGAACAATGGCCTGTATTTCAACCGTTTGATTCACGATCGTGTTGACAAGTTCATATCGACTCAACCTTTGAGCCCTCATTGTGAACAGACGGCTGGTCGTACTACAAAGCTACGGATGGTCTCAAAAAATTCTAAACAATAAACTTTAACTGAATGTGAACTAAAAACTATACCGTTCATCTGAATATTTCGAGATATGAATTTTTCAAATTTTCAAAATTCGTTATTAACCCCTTCCCCTTCACCTAGGGTTATGAAAAGCTTCGAGGATCATTGTGGGTTGGTCCGAATCCGTAAACTAAATTTCGTATTTCTTAGGTCAATAAATCTCGCGAAGGTATTGCTAGATGCGACTGTTTAAATTTTCGAAAATTGCTAATTTCATACCTAGTAGAATAATTGTTCTGAAAGGACATGGTAAAGATTCATGTAAAGATTATGCCATCAACGTGCAATAACGTGTTCATAAAATACGAAAACTAGGTAGAAACGACTTTATTGCTTTAACATGCCCAGTTAACACTTTTATGGGTCAGGTGTAAGCTTGTAAGCTGAGTAATTTTGAGGAGATGTGCTTCGTCCAGTGTTTCTAGGTGATACACGGATGAGAGATTTAATGTTCACCTCTGATGCAGCCGTCTCTCCATCAGCTGGGCTGGAAAAAGCTTTACTGCTACGATAAGATAAAGGTAAAGCTACGGTTTTATGCTTCGCTAACGCCTGGATTCCACTTGAAAGATTGGATCCGTCAAGGATTCTCTATTTTCAATCTTTATTGTGAATGTTTATGATTATTTTACGACCCATGAAACCCTCCATCATGATAGTTGTCAACACACTAGTGACTGTTTAATTTGTTACCATCTCAGCTGTTTCAGGAGAGTCGAGATAAGAGACACTCAAAATTTGGGAATGGGATAAACAAACTCCTTTTGTTCATCGAACTTCGCAAACATTTTTACGGAAATTAATGGTTCTCACTGATTATTCTGTTCTAGTCTAGTTGAATGAGGAAATACAAATTAGTTCTGGAAATTTCAATCGATTCCGTCCTTCGCGAGATATTGCTCCCTCGTCTGGTTAACGTTACAACGAGAATGTGAACGAGTTTTGCGAATCCGAAATTAAATAGCGCATCTCATAACAGCGTGAAACGCTTCGATTGATCCTTCTCCTTGTGCCAGCTGTCAGTGAGGTTGGGACTCTTTATTGGAACAAAACCCTGTTCTTGTAC
>CAWUBA010000083.1:0-13904 GCA_963920205.1 Stenodema calcarata | reverse complement strand
GAGACGCCGCGGAGGTTACGAGGAGAAGCAACAGCGTCTTTCGCGGGAGAGGAGAACTCTCTCAAGTTGGCGGCGTACATCCCGACCATGATCATGACGTCATTTCCCACAATGCTGTGATTCGAGATGACGTAATTTCCCTCAATGCTGAGCCCCAAGCTAGTGGCGCACTCTCCGTCCCACAAGTCGAACTTGTGGATGGGGATATTTTAGACATAAACAATGATGTTGTAATCACTGATGAAGTGCTCGAAATTTTGGGGACCCACCACGAAGTGGAGTCGCCCAGTAAATTTGAATTAAATCAAGTTTTGGTCCCTCGATGGAACCATATACTTACGAATGGTCTCCCAAAGGATACTCTTTCGACAATATTTGGTCGTTTTGATCTACCGTCAAACTTGGATACTCTCATTCCCCCAAAACTTAATGACGAAATCATACCTATAATATCGAAATTCGATTTGGCTCGAGACGCCGCTATAGTCGAGAACCAAAATCATCTTGCTAAAAGTTTGGCTGCCCAAGGCAAGGCCCTCAATTTACTTTTACAAGATAAGACTAATTTATCTTACGACGTTTCAACGTCCCTCATTCAATGTATTTCTGATTCTAGCAGAATCACGGCCAATCTTTTTCACAAGATGTCTATCACACGTCGTAACTGCATTAGCTCACATTTGAACAAGACAGTTCGCGATCATGTTGATAAACTCCCCCCCTCAAACCTATTGTTTACCGCCGATTTTTCTGAAATTATAAAGACATCAAAATCTTTAGCCATCGTGTCAAAAGAGATTAAGGCCCCTCTTCCATCGACTTCAGCCTCGTTTACCCCTTCGTCTAATTCTAGCCAGGTGACAAAAAGAAAGGAGGGTGGTCGTACCACATCTTCTTCAAACAATCGGACACCTGTTTCGAACCAGGGAAACTTCTTCCGCCCCTCCCATCGTTCGAGCCGATCGGGACAGACGAGGGGGCCAACCTCGAAATCAACCAAGTATCAACAGAGGACACAGAAGGGTACGACGTACAAGAACAGACGCAATTAGGACAGGTAAATAATGCACCCTCCTTCGCTGGTAGACTTAGTTTCTTTTGTGATCAGTGGACCAAAATTACCTCTAACCCAGTAATTTTGGGCTGGATCCGAGAGGGATACAGACTACCCCTTACTCGAATTCCTTACCAGACAAAATCCACTGTGGCTCGCAAATTTTCACCTAAGGATATTACTCTCATGATTGAAGAGGTGCGCAAATTAGAACATATGGGTGCTATCCAAAAATGTGTTCATACTAAAAATGAATTCAAATCGCCCATTTTTCTGGTGGACAAAGCCAATGGAGAAAAGAGATTCATTCTGAATTTGAAGTCCCTCAACGAATTTATAGTTGCCCCTCACTTCAAGATGGAGGATATTAAAACTGTTAGAAGACTTATCCAGAAGGATTATTTTGCCTGTACAATTGACATACGGGACGCCTTTTTCATGGTACCGATCCACAAGGACGATCGTAAATTTTTGAGATTTGCCTTTCAAGGGAACCTCCATGAGTTTTTGGTGCTTCCGTTCGGATGCTCTAGTTCTCCATACGCTTTCACCAAAATAAGCCGGCCGGTAGTAGAGAATTTGCGATCGCAGGGAGTGCTTTGTGTAGCATATCTAGATGATTATTATATCATTGGTAGTACCTACCAAGAGTGTAAACAGAATTCTAGGACGGCTTTAAACTTATTGGAAACGCTTGGTTTCGTTGTTAATTACGATAAATCAGCTCTGATTCCTAGTAAAAAATGCAAATATTTAGGCTTTGTTATTGACACGCAGAATATGTCGCTTTCACTCCCTGATGAAAAACGAGATAAAATTCTTAACTCGGTGAACGCGATACTTTCTAGCCATATCATATCAATTCGCGATCTCGCCCAATTTATTGGCCTCCTAACTTCAGCCTGCCCGGCCATCAAGTACGGTTGGATGTATACTAAGCTCCTCGAACGAGTCAAATTTTTAGAATTAAATGCGAATCAAGGTAATTACGAAGCAAAAATATCTCTTCCCGAGGAAGTCAGGCCCGATTTATTGTGGTGGAGAGAGCACGTTCTCTCTTCGTCTAATGACATACGTAATGACATTTACCATATGGAAATACACACCGATGCATCTTTGACAGGTTGGGGAGCGGTCTGTGAGGATAGGCGAGCAAATGGTTGGTGGGGAAATGAACTTTGTGACGATCACATTAACACTTTGGAACTACGTGCCATTTACTTAGCCTGTTCTGAGTTAGCCGATTCATTATCGAATGGTAATATTTTGATTAGGACGGATAACACAACCGCTTTAGCTTGTGTTAACAAAATGGGCAGTATTCAATTTCCACATCTGAACTCTATTTCTAGACAGATTTGGCAGTGGTGTGAACAGCGAAACGTTTACATATTTTCTTCCTACATATCCTCTAAGGAGAATTTTGAGGCAGATGAAGCTTCAAGAATTTTGCCCCCGGACACTGAGTGGTCCCTTAATCAGAAATATTTCAATAATATTGTTCGCACATTCGGAAAGCCAGGGATTGACTTATTTGCATCTTCGAACAATTCTAAATGCGAGCATTACATTTCTTGGTTCCGCGAGCCAGGAGCCTGGAAAATAGATGCCTTCACGGTTCATTGGGGCGGCTTGAGCTTCTATGCATTCCCACCTTTTTCCATGATCCTTAGGGTGCTTCAAAAGGTGATTTCTGACCACGCTACCGGCATTGTAGTGGTCCCCTTGTGGAGATCACAACCGTGGTTCCCGCTCTTTAACAAACTCACAATTGGCGAGCCAATTTATTTTGGCCCTCACGCTAACCTCCTGACTTGCCCTTTCAGGACGACTTCACCACATCCGCTCGCATCGAGACTTACCCTGGTGGCCGCCAAACTATCAGGACAGCCTTTTTGCTAAAAGGAATCCCTGATACCGCAGTTGATACCATGATCGACTCACTCTCCCCAGGAACCCTGAAACAGTACGATGGATCTCTGAGACTATGGTGGCAATTTTGTCGGGGTTCTAGGGCTTCTCCCTTTTCATTCAGCCCAACCTTAGTTCTAGAATTTTTCCAGTCCCTTCTGGACTCGACGGCACACAGCTATGGGACCTTCAATTCACACAGGTCTGCAATATCTCTTATCTCTTTAGTAGATATTGGTCGCGACCCTCTAATTAAACGATTTATGAAAGGGGTCTTCCGACAAAGGCCTTCCAGACCCAAGTATAACTATACGTGGGATCCCCGTGACGTATACGATTTCTTTAAATCTACACCTGCCTCAACATTAAAATCCGTGTCTTGTAGACTCGTTACGCTTATGGCTCTAGCCACAGGGCAGCGCCTACAGACCCTTCATTGCATCAGACTAGAGAACATCACTTTCCTGGAATCTGGTGCACGTATCGCCATCCCTGATCTGCTGAAGACATCCAGACCGGGTCACCCGCAGCCCTGTCTATCTTTTGTTTTTTCAAGGGAGGCCCCAGAGCTTTGCATCCCATCCACCCTCAGAACATACATAGATATGACTAAGGAGATTAGGAATGATTCCCACTTATTTCTCTCCACTACGAAGCCTCACGGCCCAGCGACAAAACAAACATTGAGTCGTTGGATTAAGGATACCCTGCAGGAAGCCGGAATCAACACCAGCCTTTTTACAGCTCACTCCACCAGGCACGCATCAACATCTGCGGCTTTGAGGAATGGAGTACCATACGAAGACATTCGTAGATCAGCTGGATGGAGCCACTCATCCACAGTTTTCGATAGGTTTTATAACCGACCTATACTTGACCAATGCATGAATTCGCCCGAAGCGACATTCAACCCCGAACAGGTCACACCCCCGGCCGTACCGTGAGCAAGTGACCTGCCATTAGTCCACATATTGATCTACAATTGAAATACTTATGTTTTGAATTTCTCATTTTTATTATATTGAGTCCCTTATATCCACACGACTGTGTATTATATCCAATGTGTTTCCTTTCCTAACCTGAACGTGGGCCGCTTATTGGTCCGCACTCTTTCAACAGCTGCTTGTTATTCTTTGGAAGCTTCGGACTGGCACTGAAGTATAATTAATAGATCAATTGAACTTACCTGAAGTTCGATCTTAATTATACGAGGTGCCAGTCCGAAGCTTCCATAAAAACTATCATAAAACTATCATAAAACTATCATAAACTATCATAAAACTATCATAAAACTATCATAAACTATCATAAACTATCATAAAACTATCATAAAACTATCATAAAACTATCATTTCCCGTATGATGCAGCCTCGAGTGGAACCCTGCTGCTTGTTATTCTTTGGAAGCTTCGGACTGGCACTGAAGTATAATCATAAAATATAAAACTATCATAAAACTATCATAAAATCTTTATAAAATCTCATAAGAACAGTTGTTATGAGTAAAAATTGTCTTTTTTCCGTTCAAGTTTTCGAAACTATCAATAAAATCTTGTTCTTCAAGAAATCTTTGTATTCGTATTTCTCACCCCTCGACAGCCTAGAAGTCACAGAAATTGGGAACGCTTCAAAACGCTAAGAAGTTCTTCTGTCTTCATCCTTTGTCTGTCTGGAGACTGTGGTCATAGAAACAACTTTTTGGGTCCTGATCGTTTCATGAAATTGACCAGCGCCTTGCCGTCGCTGATTCCTTCGAGCGGAGCTCGGTCATTGTAAGTTGTCTTCTGTAATTCGCCGTATGTACCAACCTCATGTTCTTCCCAATAAATCTACTTTTTCACTCTCAAAGCCCTACAGGTTATGGGACAGGCCATTCCTCGCTTTTACTCTTCATAATAAAATTCAAAAACATTTTGTTGGTAGGTACTACACATTTTGAAGATGGTCGTACATCTTTACTGTTATGTACGAAAACTGCTTCATATAATGGAATTTCTCTTTCCCAGGACGCGGTTTGCCTCGGGGATCGCTTCAACGAGAGGATTCGAGAGAGAACAGTTCTTATGAGTAAAAATTCTGTTTTTTTTTCCGTTCAAGTTTTCGTCAGAAAATCTGTTTTGTTGAATTGGATTTGGACTAAAATGTTCCCACTAATGTTTAAAAAGAAAATAAATTCTCACCGGTATTGAATTTTGAAAGCTTGATTTCGGTTCAATCACCAACGGCGTTAGTACCGACGATTCGCATGTTGTAAGCGAACTAACGAACGCTTGTGCGTTTGAATTTCATGTTGTTACTGATTTGGCGGTTCCCACGATGTCACATGTTTCAAGGCGAATTCATAACAAAAAAACACTACATTATGGCATAACAATGACATGGCTTCCTAAACCAAACTATATTTTACTAATCTTTATTGACTTCTTTCTCTGTGGTTTATGAATGAAATGGATAATGTTGCTTCATACTTTTGTAGATTTGAAGAAGAGGAGGGTTCAAATGAATATCACCTGTCCAAAGTTGTACTTGATAATAAAAATTGTGATTGAAGGCTTTTACCTGCTACTTAAATTTACTTTGGAGTTACTAATGGCCCAAGACATTCGAATGGTATGTCAATTCGTTTCAATTTACGTTGTATAATATCACTGAATCCACATTTTCTTCTGTTTCAGTTAACAAGAAACTGAAGAAGAAGTGAATGGACGCACTGCTGTTCTTTAGGAACATCCCGGTATTGTCAGTCAGGCGAGTCGAATTCAGGCGCGATGTCCGTAGGATATCAAATTTATTTATTTTACGTATAACGATTATTGTTTTCTTAAAGCGTAGTGGTCAGGCTTTTAAATTAGGTTATGTTTGGTTGTAGGTAGGATCCGTAATATCAATTGTGAGAAATGATTCGTGAATGAACTCATCATTCGAATCCATCCGATGAGGTGAGGTGTTGATGTGGTATTTAGAGAAGATACTGATTGGATTTGATTAGATTAGATTCGTTAAGAAATGATACATTTGAAATTGAATTCTACGTTTCCCTTAATTCGATCTGTTCAAATGATCTGGAGCGAGCCTGTCAAGAAGAATTTCTACCTACCTACATTTTAAAACTGGAAAAAATATTTCGGTTCAAAAGATAGCAATAAGCTGATATATCGATCATATGAAAGAATCATTGAAGAAAATCGTAGAAATTTGTATTAAACGCAGCCAAGGTATTGGAATCGATATCCTCATACCCAGAAAAATACCCTGGTCGTCTGTTATAGTTATACCGTTTTTTCAACTTTATCGGGGTAAAGGTAGGTACTTACATCTCATAATTTAATTATGGTTAAATGAACAGGAAGGGGCGAAAAATAGGGTTAACATTTGAGGCATGTCTAGCTTCCAGCAGAACCTGGTCCGTATTCGAGGCTTTGGTCTGCCAAATTTTGAAATTTTTCATGCAGTTCGATGAGGGTTGTTTTAAAAGGTTTTACTAACTTGAGTCAAAAGACAATTGTTCACAATGAGGGCCCAAAGAAACATCACGATCATGGGGGTAAACTAGACGGTAAAACTTCATGTCAAAGATTTTCATGTTGCCCAGTTAGAAGGTAACATCACTTAATTGTTGGTACCTAGGTATCTTGATGTAGATCGAAGATGCAGGGAATTAGTGTACGATAACAACAAAAGAACCGTTCCAGAGTTGAAATTGTTTTCACCCCCTGCAGAGCTTCGAAAACGTTTCCCACTAAAATCTAGATTTGATTCTAGATTTGGATTTCGCAAATCAAAATCTAGGGCCAAGATTACTAACCCCTAATACTACCACAATATCCAAACTTTGAACCTGGTATACATGCGTGTACTGCTGGCTTGGTATATTCAAAAATGAAGGCTCTCCTGTGTTGCAATACAAATGAAATGTCGTCGGTATTGTTCTACAGCGCTGCAGCGTCAACAGTTGTAGTCAATTATAAAAACTTGATGCATGAGAAAGACAGAACTCGAATATATTTCTCACAACAACAAATCAAGAGAGGGGTTTCATTAATACAGCTTAATAAGTATTTATTCCATGTTTCGAAAATTCGATATGTTTCAATCAAATTTTGAAAAATGTATGATCTTTTATATTAACTGTAGATAGAATTTATCTTCAGTCAATATAAAAGGCACCAATGGAGACACAGACGATATAAGATATTCTTTTTGGCATAAATTAGTAGGTATTTAGGTTCCTATAGTTTACAAATAAATCATCACTATTCGTATTCCTTATATAGACAGGCCATCGTCGTCGTACAGAATGGCCGCTGAAAGACTGGGTGTTTTAAAATAAATAAAAAAAATTTTAAATTTTAATTTTAATAATTTTATTTTGATCTTTTTTGCCGGATGTATAAGCCAAGTTCTTCATACCGAGTTTAAGAACGTTGGGTCCTCCCAAAATTGAAGGTATTAGGTTTCAAATATTAAATTGAAGGTATTAGTTTGAATGTATTATGTTTCAAACACTGAATTGCAGGTATTAGTTTGAAGGTATTATGTTTCAAACATTGAATTGGCGGTATTAGTTTGAAGGTATTATGTTTCAAACATTGAATTGCAGGTACTAGTATGGATCTTATCGCATAATAAAAACGTTCTGAACTGTAATTGTTGAATGGTAATATGGTACGTCATCTTATTATTAATCGAATTGACCTCATTCAGTAGGTACCTAATTATTAATGGTTAAAAACTAGTATTAGGAAGCGTAGTGCAATCTGTATTCCAACATCACATGTAATGCGTAATCTTGATAAATAGTTTCAAAACGTTTATTTTGTCCTACCCTGCGATTTTTATGAACTGCAAAACACAAATTCTTGCAAAGAGTTCGGTTGGTGTTGTTATATACAAAAAATACAAATAATTGGTTATTATACCTTCAAGTTTCTGTATGTGTCTATCCTACTCTTCACAATTAGCATGATATACACAACCAGCCTGGATGAATTACATAGACTCCATAATGGCGTGATAGAAGCCACTGTAAGCTTCAGGTTTAGAACCTATTTATTGAACCATTTGTAAGTGTTTTGATGTATAATGGTGAAAATACTGCCTGAAATACTTGAATGTAAGTACTACAAAAAAATGTTTAAAACCAAAATGTTAACTGTTTGCTGATGACAGATGTACCTACTCACTGATAGAAGATGATACGTGGGATGGAACTTTCGTCCAAGCGACTGCCACTAATATTAATGAACAATTGGTTTAATGATTTCCGTTGGGGTTGTTTCTTTTCTCGTATTTTTCCTTAACAATGTTCTTTGATTGCAGCTCAGAACGTAGCCTGTCTTTCTTGGAAATGCTTTAGCATCCACATTGCACTTATCACAGGTCATCTGATATGTGAGGCCGGAGCAAAGGGCATGAAATCATTGGTGGCTTTGGCATAACCTCAACAAATCTTTTAACCAACCAAGTTATAGTTATTTATAGTGCTAAGTGTAACTTCAGGTTATTTTCCCTCCTTCCAGGATTACCAACCAGGACTGGCCATTTTCCCATTATCGTGAATGGACGGGGTTCTGGGGGAAATTAGAGTCTTCTGAGGATGAAAGCTGTTGTAATTTACTATTCACCACTTAGTTCCAAGGCTGCCACAGGCTGAAGCTGTAATTAGGTATGTAGACTCCTTTAGGACTTTAACTTGACGCTGCTCAGGCCCCGGATCAGCAGAGTGGCTAAAACATGTTGGCGAGGCCTACAGGTCCGAGTTTTTTATTTTTTTAGTAAGTACAAACTTCATTGTTCTGCTATGAACATTACAGTTGGGACGGCTGGGTAGTTAGAGGAGTCCTCTAATTGGCATGAGACGTGATGAGACTTGGGGTGGATTGTTGATTAGGCGGGTTATTAGCTGAATTGTGTGACGTGTCATAGTTTGGTGAAGGTGGTTAAATTGTGTTGGGTTGGGTGACTTCGGCTACATAGAGAAAGTTTAGGTCAATGAAGATGGTACTGCCTCGCACATACCATGGCGTTGACGTGATTAACCGAAGCACCCTGTTCTGAGTGATTTGTATCTTATTGATGTGTGTAGCAGCAGTTGTCGCACAGATTTCGTATGCACAGGACCATAATGGTCGAATGACTGTTTGTATGAGAGAGGTAGAGTGGATCTGTGGTCCAGGAGGTGCACCTGTCTGAGGGTTCTGGTCTTTGTCGTATTTTATTATCAGGAATACTAGCATAGTATTTAGATCACTAACGTTGGGCAATGAAAAAAAGCTGATCGTACATCTCAGCACCTCCAACCTACCAGATTCATTCTGATGATTGGCGTCTCTTCCAAATCAAAGTAAAAGTCTAATGATTTTTTGCTATTCAGTGTGCTGTTATTATTCTTGTATCATTTTTAATACATAAGATGGTAGTTGTAGAACCCTTAAATATAGAGCATGCAATTTTCAAGATTGCGACAGATTTCCTAAATCTTACCATCTTGTTTCCACACAGCTCTAGGTCCAACACTTTGAATGAGGAGATTGCTTGATGTTTTTTCCTCAAATTCCTCGAAATCTGTTTTATCCCCATCAAATATTTGATTAATAAGTTTAAAAAACAAAACAGTCATGCAGCATGGCTATATGAGCAAATTTTCGAAAAAATAATTGATTTTCTGTAAAATGTCCTCAACCCTGGTCAACGTCCTGGTTTTATAAAACATTTTGTCTTCTTTTTTGCCGAGAAACAGCTCAGTTTATAGGTTTTTCAACGCTGAACACGATGGTGAAGTCAGGATTGCGATATCTCATTGCGTTATCAGATTAGAGCAGATGAACTATGAAGAACATCTCAAGTAACAACCACGTTTCTTCATCTTCAATTGCTCTAGTTTGAGGACGGAAGATATCGCAATTCTGACTTCACCATCATGTTCAGCGTTAAAAAAAAACCTTTAAAATGAGGTGTCACTTGTCAGACTGTTTCATTTTGGAATTCATGGGTGATGATTGGAATTGATTCAACAATCGCGTCTTAATTTGGTAAGAATCGTTTATTGATATTAATCAGAGCAGGAAGGCAACAAGTTATTACACATTGTACATCGTTAAAGGCACTTTGACTTAGAATAGCCGTTCATTGTGTTGCAAAGCAATGATTTGCCAAATATTTACACGTGGACGGAAGCCTGATAAAAAACTTTGCACCGAAATTACAACGGTCTCTCATATTAAAGTGCGAGCGCAAATTCGACATTCAAACTGAATAATATTATACACAAGCTTATGGACAATTTTAAAAGTATCTCTAGTGGGTACAACATTTTTCCATCATGTTAATTTTAATGTGTTAAAACTGGAGATTTATAGTATTCAATTCAGAAAATTAACTAGTTCCAGAAAGACAATGGGAGTGTTTTTCCTAATTCTTCTACAATTTGCATGTTTAATGCACCAAAAGTGCACCGATATGGTATATACAAATATCCTCTGAAAACTTAATAGTTACCGTACGCTTAAATATCCTTTATAACTAAATTATACATTAGCTAAGGTTTATCATGTAATTAAAAAACCAAATTTGCCTTCATATAATTTTAACAAGTTGCAAATCATATTCCAAAGCCATCATTTTCTTTTAATTGGGAAATGAACAATTAATACCTATGGACATACATGAGTAATTTGAAGGGTTGCGTTTACTTGAGATGGAATTGGCATTTGTGTACTATTCCAACTAAGAACTAGGTTAAATTTATTTCAAAATTAAATTTAAAATCGGAAATAAAAGGTAACAGTTCGCTGAAAGAGGAATTCGTTAATTTATACATTGCATAAATACTAGGTTTTTAGGTAGGTCTTGATGTTGCCAGTTTGCGTTGTTGAGTTTTAATTTTTGGTCGTCTTTGGTATAAAAGTTGTCATTTCTCTTCGAATGACCATTGAGAGGCCACGAATTTCACATTAGTTTCGTCGGAGGACCGCGCACTAGCATAGGAACCTGGAAATCAAATCAAAGTACGAATCACTTGCCGAAATATTGTAATTCCTTGAAAGACTGTTGGTTTCATATCATTACCATTACGCCAAAAGCGCTAATCTGGTTTTTTGGTCATTTCCCTTTTACTGCACTCTTGGGTACCCTGAATTGGGTGCTGCTGAGTAGGGTACACCATACCAGAGCCGAGGATTTAAAAAAATATAAGAAATTCGTTTCGCATATCTGTAGTCGCACTAACGAAAACGACCATACAGCAGATTGGCGCTTTTGGCGTGGTGGTAACTTTTCTGAAGTTTGTTGGACAACACGAGTGTATCAAATGACAGATGGATGTTCAATATGAGTTGAATATTACGGACTGTTAATAAATTATAGCGACTTCAAAGAAGGCATGTGCATTGGGGCGAAGAGTTACTTATATTCCAATGATCTGCTATCTCTATTTCATTTGTAGGTACGCCCTTATGTTTGACCTGTAAATACCTATAATTAGTCAGACTTATCAATTTAAGTTTTCATCATGAAATGGGAAGAGCGAAAAAAAAAAATAAATAATAACACATTGCAACCCACAATGAGAATGTAGACTTAGTATTGGTAGTTTCAGAATATTATTTTATAAATTATTATACTATAGTATTACATCAACTGAAATAATCTATAATAATCAAAATAATGTATCTACTGTATATGAATTTTAACGGGGGATTTAAAATGGAGTTGAACTCTCCGGTTTACAATTCGAACGTCTATTGGCTGACTGCGCCTGCAATCATTGCGTATATTACATCGTCGTTACTTCCCCGTATGACCGATTGCAGCTCTTCCAATTCCTGTATGATCCACTGTTAATCACAATGAGTTCGTAAATTGGACACAAGTTGCTGCGTCCTGTTTTCTCATGAAATTGGCCTTTTTTTGCACATTTCATACTTGATAAAAATAGATAATCACCTTGGGGCTAGTAGAACCAGAGGAAGGATGATGAGGGTTGAGAGGAATTGGGCAGAGACGGCAGAGTTACACTCGTCAGTGTCACATGTGACACAGTAGTGGATCTTCGTGTTTGGAGGCAGCGCAAACTGGGAGCAGGGGCCGTCCTCTTCCCTGTTGCTCTCCCACGAGCATGACCGAACCACCACGTCTTGGTTATTCACTACAACACAACAAAAACCATGTCAACAACAATAGCTATTATTATGATATAATATACTATTACATATTATGTAACCGAAAATAATCGATACTACCCAACTATTGCTTCTCATCAGATTTTGGTTTATTATCTTCGATAATGAACCATTGGAATCGCCCAAAGAAAAAATTTTTTTAACCCCCCCTCAAAATTTGTTGGTTTACGTTTCAAGATACGTAGATTCAGAAAATCGAATAAAAAAAAATCCGTCCGTCCGCCGTACGCCGTACGCCGTACGCCGTACGCCGTACGCCGTACGCCGTACGCCGTCCGCCGTACGCCGTCCGCGCCACTTTGCCCTGTTAGCGTTGAGTTAAAATTACGAAATTTTTTTTATGGGTTTCGACCAACCCCACAATGGTCCTCGAAACTTTTCATAACCCTAGGTCAAGGGGAAGGGGTTCAAAACGAATTTTGAAATTTTGAAAATTTCATATCTCGAAAAATTCCCATCAAACGGTATGTTTTTTATTTCATATTTAGATAGAGTTTGTTCCGTAGAATTTTTTAAGACCATCCGCAGCTTTGTACGACTAGCCGTTCGTTCACAATGACGGCTCAAAGATTGTGCCTCACAACACGATCGTGACTCAAACTGTTGAAATACAGGTCCATTTTCATACTAACAAGCTCTTTGGAACATCATATGGCTTAAGTGATGTCGAGTTTGTTGTTCTGAGGTGCGTTTCGTGCTACGGAAATGAAGGTAATTTCGAATGTTTGTTGGTTCATAGAAAAATTATTACCGACGTAGTATTAAAAACCCCAGAATTATATCGTATTAATTAATCATAATTAATAATAATTATTATTAACCCACCAATAATAAATACGAATTAATAATACCTAACAATAAATTATAATAATTTTCACTAGGTACTTGTTAAATTGTTAATAATTAGTGATAATTGAAATAATAATTAATCTAACATTTCGGATCTAGAAATTTAGACTTAGTGATCTAGACAGAAGTGTGATCTGTACAAAGAAGATAATGAACCGTTGTTTTGGTTTATTATCTTCGATAATGAACCATTGGAATCGCCCAAAGAAAAAATTTTTTTAACCCCCCCTCAAAATTTGTTGGTTTACGTTTCAAGATACGTAGATTCAGAAAATCGAATTAAAAAAAATCCGTCCGTACGCCGTCCGCGCCACTTTGCCCAGTTAGCGTTGAGTTAAAATTACGAAATTTTTTTTATGGGTTTCGACCAACCCCACAATGGTCCTCGAAACTTTTCAGAACCCTAGGTCAAGGGGAAGGGGTTCAAAACGAAATTTAAAATTTCGACGATGTCATATCTCAAAATATTCAACTGAACCGCAACTGACACTT
The DNA here is from genome assembly GCA_963920205.1 of Stenodema calcarata. Classification (NCBI taxonomy): domain Eukaryota; kingdom Metazoa; phylum Arthropoda; class Insecta; order Hemiptera; family Miridae; genus Stenodema; species Stenodema calcarata. Next base: position 420 of record CAWUBA010000083.1, on the reverse strand, counting down.
GAATTTTGGTTTATTATCTTCGATAATGAACCATTGGAATCGCCCAAAGAAAAAATTTTTTTAACCCCCCCTCAAAATTTGTTGGTTTACGTTTCAAGATACGTAGATTCAGAAAATCGAATAAAAAAAAATCCGTCCGTCCGCCGTACGCCGTACGCCGTACGCCGTACGCCGTACGCCGTCCGCCGTACGCCGTCCGCGCCACTTTGCCCAGTTAGCGTTGAGTTAAAATTACGAAATTTTTTTTATGGGTTTCGACCAACCCCACAATGGTCCTCGAAACTTTTCAGAACCCTAGGTCAAGGGGAAGGGGTTCAAAACAAATTGTGAAAATTTGAAAATCTCATATCTCGAAAAATTCATATAGAACGGTATGTTTTTTATTTCATATTTAGATAGAGTTTGTTCCGTAGAATTTTT